>JAYEVH010000026.1:0-221798 GCA_036346255.1 Ampelocalamus luodianensis
CACTCAGCGAGTCTCTCCGCACGATCTCGCAAGAGCCTGTGAGGACACGAGGTGACGGTGCGAGCCGGGCACGCCGCCGCCGAATCTCGTGACGGCGCAGTAAGGAACTCAGATTCGGCCGAACTCCGTGTCAAGACGCATACTAGCAAAGATCGACAGAGCGACAAAAGTTAGGCGGAGAGAGTCTGGCCAAACAAACAGAAAGCTCTAGCGTAAAGCATCAACTGGTAGATCACCGGTTGGAGAGTGTGCTCGGCACTACTGATGTAGAGAGTATCACCGAGGGCTTCGAGCGCCGACGAAGTGAGTCCACATCCGAAAGGCAGAACCCCAAATTCGCAGGAGAACCGAGGCGGATATCGCGATGAGGACAGCAGCACTCGAAAGGCCGCTGCATCACCGGAGCGTAGGCGGCCAAAGCGATCTTGTAGAAGTCCGCAGCCCCGTAGGAGAGAAAGTTTGTTATGCTGGCCGCCGCTTGTTAATGGGCACTATTTGCCGGTGATTTCGGCGGTGTTATTACACCGATTTTGTGTCTCATATGCGCATCCACATGCGTGTCTGCCTCGGGCGTTTTCCGCGATGTCACTGTCTGCTTTGCCTTTACACTCGACGGAGATTACGTTATGCTGTTCTCACACCGGCTACGCTGGCCGAGACAAGGCCGCTTGTTGGGCGATGAGGCTATCGCCGAGGTGTGGGCAAGACGGACAGTGACATCGCCAGAGAACGCCCAGAGACGGACCACGCATGGATGCGCATGAGACACAAAATCGTAATTAACACCATCAAGATCACCGGCAATGAGGGAGGAAATAGTGCCTATTGGTAGGCTGCACAGGCTGCTGGCGACTAAAGTCAACGGTTCTAACAGCGGCCGGGACTCGCATAGAACGACGAATGGAATTTTTCTTTTTTTTTTTTTGGCTTTTCTTTTTCTTTTGGCCGCTTAAAACCGACGCTTCACGTGAGGCGCTAGGTTAGCACGCGAGTGGAGGAGGCGGCGGAATACAGTGGAGGCGGCGGCGCACGCGAGTGGAGGCGGGCGGGGCTCTCAACTTCCTCGGAGCCCCCGCAAGCGACGGCACTCGACAACGCGCAAGCGAGGCGAGCGGCGGCGCGGCGACGCATGAGGGGACGGCGCGCGGAAGCGGAGCTGCGGGCGCGCCCCCAGCGACATAACGGGCGTAGAGTAATCGCGGCGGCGTTAAGGCGCTTGGCGTTATGGAGATTTAGGGCGTCTCGCGACGACGGCGCCGGTGGAGCTGAGCGCGTAAGGCGCGCAGCGGCGACGACGCGTTGCCGCGAGCGGAGCGTTGCTGGGCGGCGCAAATTTGGAGCGACGACGGCGCTCTTCGAGCAACGACGGCGCCGGCGACGACGCTGGAGCAGGCTAGCTTGCAGCGGTGGAGCGAGGCAGGCGGCGTGGAAGCCGCAATCCGACGGAGATTTGCGAAGATGACGCTAAGGCGCGACAAGCGGCGACGGAACCCTAGGTAGCTCATACCATGTTATGAATAGCGCTATTCATATGAGGCCACGCTGCAATATATACACGTACATGTGGTCAATATGCAAAGAACCCTCATAACAATGGAATAACAACTATACATATATCTCTAACAATTTGCACCACTTTTTCCCTTCACTGGATAGAAACTAGGAAGTAAACGAGTGGTCTTTGTTTGGGTATCGACATGTGCATTGGCGATGCAGGTGGTTGCTGGTGGGGCGGTTGAGGCTGCACTTTCTGTGTACCTGGAGAATCTTGCTACAACTCTTGGATCAAGGGAGCAGTTGGCAATTGCAGAATTTGCCGAATCTTTGTTAATCATACCCAAGGTTTGTTTACTTCACCTGTCGCTACATTTCTTGCAACCTGAACTACTTGCTAATCGTGAAGCATGATCTTGAGACGACAGGTGCTCTCTGTTAATGCTGCGAAAGACACAACTGAGCTTGTAGCGAAACTTAGGGCATATCATCATACTTCTCAAACGAAGGCTGATAAGCAACATCTCTCAAGGTAATATGCCAAAACATCACCTTCTCATGGAATGCAGTTGCTTTTGTAGACCTGTTCATAGACGACCGTCCGAATTTTTGGGTTTGAGCCTTGATTTTCGGCCCAAGTCAAGGAAAACCCGATAAAGGCAATAATAATAATAACAACTATTTTTTATTCTCAAAATTAATTAAATTTTAATTTTAATTCCAAAAAAGAAATAAAATAAATAGTATTTTAATGGGAAATATAATTTTCGGTCTGGGCTAGGCTCGGCCCAGCCCCTTCAAGACTGGGCTTTTCCAGGCCCGAAGCCTGGCCCGGACCGCGGGTTTGAACAGATCTACCTTTAGGAGCTTTTGTAGATATACTGTAAGCAGCTATTCAGCTTGCATGTTCAATGATCTGAGTTATGATCTCATTCTTAAAAGTTAAAAGCATTATTAATTGTTACCTTAAATATCAACTGGAAGTTTTATTTAGGGAAACAATTGGAGGTTTCATCTCAAGCTGCCTGTATGCTCTTAGCTAGATCTGAACTGTTGTCTTTAGCTTTCTTTTACTGTTTGCACTGGCATTTGCTTATACCCTCTTCCCAATTTCTCTCCCAATCTTATTTTAGAGTCTTTCCTTGTCATCCTGCAGCATGGGTCTTGATCTATCAAAAGGTATAGTTCGCAACAACCTCGAGTACGGCGTCATCGAGCCGCCCATGAGCAAGGTGAAGATTATTCATGTTTGTGCACGCGGCCCTTTTTATTGCTGTAGTTTGTGATCACACCATCCTATACGTGCTTTGCAGTTTGCCACTGAGGTAGCAATAACGATTCTGAGGATTGATGACATGATCAAGCTTTCCAAGGAAGAAACCGGGAATGAAGACGAGTGTCAGTGAACACCCTACTGATACAATCCTATGCTTTGCCTCATAGCGTTGAAGCCCAGTTTTGCGATTCTGAGTAGGGCCCTTGTCATACTCTCAGAATGCCTACTGTTCTCATTTCCCGATTGTTTGCCACCGTGAAAAGATGTGTAATTCAGGATTTACCACTTATGTATCTATGACATATGGCCTCTGGATCCACATGGAGTAGCAAATCCTGAAATGCACATGTTTAGAGTGACAAATAATCAAATATTCTTATGAAAATCACGCAATTGAGCATTACGGAAGGAATGCTAAGTTTAGTCACTTCTCCGAGTTCAAATTTGCATCGTGGTGATTTATAACTTAAGGATGGGATATACACAAAATAGCAAAGTCCCAGTGGCATACACAAAATTTGTAACTTGCAGAAAAGCGAGAGGATGTAAGGCTGTAGCACGTTGGAAACGGGCCGGAAGGCACAGCGTTTCTTTCAGGCCCCCTTTCTCCAAGAAAAACGCCCTGCGGTGCGGCCCATTTTGCGGTCGACCGAGCCGGATCCACTATAACGGGCCGACGGCCCATCATCTCCACCCCTTATCCAAGGAAAAGGGAAATGCTCTGCCCGTTCCGCCGCCGCCGCCTCTTCCCGACGCCGAAACCTAAGACTCCTGTGATCCTCTTCTCCTCGCCCACCCGCTTCTCCCTCCCTTGGTCCTCTCCGAGTCCCAAAACCAACCCACCCCTGGGGATGGCCTCGACTTGCTTCCGCGCGGCCGCCCGCATGGCCTCCGCCGCCTGCCGCTCGGCGTCCTCCCGCTCCATCCCCTCGGCCAGCCGATCCGCCGCCCGCCGTGCCCCGTGCTTCTCCAGGTAAGCGTAACGGTAATGCAGTTAGCTTTTTCGACGTATTGCGGGATCTGTGACGGATGGGTTTGTGGTGGTTGTGTGCAGGATGCCGGTGGAGCTGGGGTGCTGCGCAGGAGGGCTGCTGCCACTGCACAGCGCGGTTGCCGCGGCGAGGCTGACGTCGCGCCTGAGCACGGCGTCCCGGAGCTGCCGCGCTCTCTCTCAGGGTATCCTCTGTCGCACCTATCCCGGACTTTAACATCGTACGATCGATGATGCTCTTGTCTGTCTTTTCCATTTGGGTGAGAACTGTGCCCGTGCATTGTTACCTTCATTTTATCCGCGCGCTATCAGTGTAGTTGCTTGTTTAGCATGTTTGAGTGATCTGATGCTGCTTGTTTCATCTGTGTTACCATGTTGTTGCTTTCCTGTTGATCGGTATCTATGTGGCTTTTGCCCCCAAATAGGCATTGTGCTCTGCTCTATCTGTGAAATTCCGTAATGTTCTATGAAGTTTCATCAGACGTTTAATGACTATAATTAATCTATTTCAAGGGAAAAATATTCAGGTCATTATAGATGGTGGGAATATTAGGATCATTCTTATGCATACATTAATCCTTGGTTCCTCTAATATACGAAAATAATGTCTTATATAACAACATTTTGGCATGGTGGTTTTCTAATGATGTTCCCACAATGACACCTTTGTGCATAATCATGGATTGACCTTAAGGCTTAATCTTGTGCTTTTCTTAGGGATATTGCTTGTGTGTGTGCAGTGGCAGGACTGAATAGCAATTTACATAGCATTTTTTAGATTGCACGTTGCAGTCTTATTTGTGAAATTTTTAGACTTTCGCACACTATCATATATCCATTTCCCCAAAGAAATCAGGTTTCTAAATTTCCTTGGAAAAGCAAAACATGATAAGTCTTTTTCATGCTATAACAATTCCAGATATACTTGTTCAACAATATTCTTTCATGGATTGAGGTCAATTGAGTAAGACATTTGGTTTCTGCAGGCACATGACTTTGCTAGTTCTTGAAAGATTTTACTGGGAGCTTGCTGTTTTGCTTCACACAATCATGAAGAATGAGTGCCTAAACATGTCAAATTGTAACCGAAGACTAGTTTTATGCTATTTACCTAGAATTATTAGCTGCCTATGTTGAGGAACAACCTGATGGAATAAAGTAACATCATTTTCCTATATTTTACATAATAGTTGACCGTTTACTGAAGTCTATCTGTAAAGTAGAAATATTTAAAATAATATCTATGCAATTCTTCTATCTTGATTGCAATTTCTAGACTATCCTGTTTATGCTTCAGACTGAGTTGCATGCTTGCTTGGAGTTTTATAAATATGGCTGCCATTGTAGTTTACAATATGATCATTCTTCTTTTCTCAGATGAAAATGATGGTACGTGAAACATTTACGCAATGTCTTAAGGTGGGTGCTTATTGTGGCAATGCTGCGCACATATTACTGCGACATCCATCGTAGTCATAGAATTATGTTTTAGACAGTCAAATTTTGTAAAGTCCTTTCGAGTATCGGGCTAAGTGGCTACTGGCTAAAATGAACTCTGTGTGCTTCCACGCTTATAATTGAAGAATGATTACTGTGTTGAAATGTTCAATCTTCTGATGTATGCTTTATTTCTTTGTTTTATATAGAGATGGGTCTGTCTATTCCAAGGTGATAAAACGCTGGAAGACGTGCTCATGTCGTGCTATTGGACTGAATAGATTTTTGTAGAGTAGTGAACTAAATGAATTTCTGTGGTACTTTATATTATCCCACAAACAGTATTGGTTCTATTGGGCCTTTCAAGTTTTGAGACCATGTCTTATGATATCCTTTGATAAAAGCATGCAAGGGTTGCGACAGTTTGGGCTGTATTTGTTATCTACAATTCTGAATGCCCTCGCTATGGTAATAATTAATGAGAAACAAGTTTGATAGCACGTATTGTTTGTTATGTTGGTGTTCGATATGTTAGTTCTCTGCTTATACTGTCATGTCAACTTGATGCCCCGAATCTGAACCTTGTGGCTCTACTGGAGAGCTGAAACAAAACCGTACACATTGGTGTGGCCGAATCTGGTCTTTTGTTGTGCCAAATGAGCACAAGCAAAATAATAATAATCTGGCCTTAGTTTGCATTATTCTCGATTTGCAGCCACCGAAATGTTGTCTCGGTTTTGCATTTTCAAATCTCAATATAGCATCATCCTCGGAAAATTGTACTCTGAAATTCTGGGAGTTTTTGTCATCTAAAGCAGTAGCAAACGGTAGCCATGGCACCTTTTCCGTTTGCACCATTGTCCTTGTGGAACGGTGGAAGTCTTTCGAGACATACTATTTCGGTGCCTGGCTGTTTTAGCAACGGAATTACTCCAAGCCAGTGCAAGGTGCAATCCGCCAAAGATTGTGAAGTCATGTTTCAAGAATCAAAAAAAAACGAAAGATAAACACTCGCTTCAACTTCATGTCCAACGACAAAACTCAATTCCTGAAGCTACACAAGAAACAGTGAGCCGTTCAGTTTTTTGAGCAAATCCTAGGCAAGAGGAGCGGAAGACTCGTGCTTCGTCGAGTCAGTAAAAGCCTCTTCGAGCATGGCGTCCTCGCTTCGGTGAGTTCGCTCTTGCGAACCACCGTTGCTCTGGTAGCTTCGTCTTCCCACTGCAACGCCCTCCTGCGATGCCGGCGGCAGCTGCTCCTCCCCTAGATAAATAATAGCTTTAGGCATTCCGTGCTAATACTATTACTAGCTAGTTGTAAATAACTAAAACACCTAGGTTAGCAGTAGTAAGAAGCTAGAATTATATGACTCGTTCCTGCGTGACATCACATGAGCAATCACACGACGTGAAGTTTAATCTGCTTGAACTTTCATTGCACGGTCGTTGTTTGCAGGTGTAGTAAAGTACATCGGACATGCAAATCTGAGCATCCGCGATGGGTTCCTGAACAGGACGGCATTTTTTCGAACAGGTATATCTCCCATTTTCCATTAACAAGAACGGAAAAAATAGTTTGTCTGAACAAGATGACATGACAGCAATCTCATACTAGCATGCACGCGTTCTTGTCTTCTCCTGCAGAAATGGTTCAGAAAAGAAAAGAAAGCCTAGATCATGAAGAGAAGGTTCTTAGCAAATGGAGCAACAGACAATTCAATAGCATGCAATGACATCATTCATCAGAAACTTGGGTTCCTGTGTCACAGTAAAACTCAGGAAATTTAGGATTAGATTTGCTTGAAAATTATTAATATTGCTAACTACTTTAATGTGTAGGGTGACATAAATTCGATGTCATCCACAGAGTTTTGATCATATACTCCACGACTAGTTTCTTCTGAACTTCTAAACCTGATTTAGCTGTAGGCATGGTATGCTACCTTCACTGCTGCGGTGCGGCCAGTGCATAGAATCAGCTGTAAACCAAATTCGGGAACAGTATAATGGTTGTAAATTAGTTGGATAAACTCAAACTACCTTATTCATTCAACTCATGCCCCACACAAAAAAAAAAAAAAAAACATGTAGGACAAGTGAAAGGATAGATCATCAAGCCCAAGCATTTCTGCACACCAACAGTGCGAAGTTTTCAGTTTGCCACTGTGTGTGTATATTTATATATCAATATATGTTCTCCAATGGGAGAAGAAGAATGTTGTTTCAAAACAGTAATTGCAACCACAACATGAGGGCAAGTACTATAATTCGTCCTCGTCATGTTTAAGAAACAGTGTTCAAATGCTGATCAGGTTTTACATGACCTGAAACTTTCATCATCCGAGGACAGAAAACCACCATTATATACAAGTATACAACATATGCTGACTTTTTAGTATTTGACACTGCTGATTTCACTCATTTTAGTCTTGCCGTGCTGGCATTGGCAGGAGCTTTCAACAATCGGCTTGTCTGGAACTAACACAGGAGAAGAGCTGGATCACAGAAAAGCCAGTGACCAGGGGAGCTTTCCTGTGCTAGACATCTTCACCAGTGCTCTCTCAACACCAGCTATCTGATTGGCAGTGGCTGCCTGCTCCTTGACTTTCTTCCGATCAGCTTTCCTCTGCGCCTCTCTTATAGCCTTTTGAATCTTCTCTGCTGCTTTCGCTCTCTTCTTCTCCAACTTCATCTGTTTTCAGTTAAGGTACAAACAAAAAAAGTGTGAAACTACAGGTTCAATATTATCCCTAAGTTCAAATGGAAATGTTCAATGGAGTGAACACTCAGTTTTTTTTTTAGAGAGAGAGATCTGCAGTTACCTCAGTTTTTTCCATTTTATCCCTGGCCTGTGCAATCTTGTTCTTCTGCCAGTCATCAATGTTGGCTTCTTTCCTTTTCAGCCTAATTGATTTAAGTAACATTAGCTCTCTGACTAGACAAGTTACAAAATATCCTTTGGGAATGGGAACAAAGAAATCCAAATTTTTTGTCCAATGAACTCTATCTATGATGGCATTCTGCGGGTACAGTTTGTTTTGAAGTACGAAATTCAACATATCAGACAGTCACAACTCACAAGCAATCATGTCTGCACCAACAATGGATGAAGCTCTTTACTTCAATTCCAATATAACGCTGAACCGCTGAAGTGATATTATGCTAAATGTTTTTTTTCAAGGACATATTATGCTACATGTAATATCTAAGAAGCAATTTGAGACCTCATCATCATTGAATCAATACAACTACCCGTGTCATATGAAGATTCTTGATTCTGAGCAAGCCCTAAATTAATTGCTAACAAATGTCATGTTTATGAAAGAGATAAGGGGGATTACTTGTCTATGAGCTTTGCAATCTGTGCATCCTTCCAGGCAACCAACTTGTCGTGGACAAAATTTCCCCTAGGTCTTACCACAGAGCCCTGCAGCCGTCTCTCCATCCTTTGCACTGCAACTGGACAATTCTCGCCATCTGAATGGTCGAAAGCACCACCACTATGATTGCTGCCCTCATAAGCACCGTCAGACTCAAAGTTCCAATCACGAGCTGCGACATACAGAATTGTCCCAAAATTCATGTTTTGCTGAAGAACTGTTGGGTCTCATGAGATTTAGGCCAATACCTGAGGATACATGAGACGACACAGTATCAACCTGCCAGTCCTTTTGATCCATTACCTCGTCTTCCTCTTCACTGACTTTAGGCAATCTCCATTCATTGATAGCATCAATTGCCCCCATACGATCATGGTAATTATGTGAGAGCGAGCTCGGCGCATCAATCTAGCCGGCGTGGCCTTGCGGATGAATCTTGGAGGCACTCGATTAGCTCCCTCAACTGCGTATTTCAAGTGGATTTATTGAACATGCAATGCAAGAAAAATGTGAAGTTAATCTATGAATGGGGAGACAGGCAAAGGAGCCACCTCTCCAATCCAGCAGAGAAGTGTGCCTGGGCGTATGTAGTTTCATGTTTCGCGGTGTAGCAGAAGGCTTCATGAAATCTCCTCTGGTTGGCAACCTCCCTTGTTCTTCTTCCTGCAGTAGTTTGTCTTATTGACATCTCTGAATTACGTATGAACCGTGAAAGACTAAATGGATAAAGAACATAACTAAGTGGAATGGTCGATACAAAACTGGCAGCTACATGTAACGATTGTATGGAATCAGACAACAAATCATCCAAATTTGTTGGATCATGTAGCAGTTAGCAAATAAATGCAACAATCGAGATGAGTGGGATAAGATTGCTCTGGGTTTTGGCAACTTCAAGATTCAGCAAGCAGAAATCTAGCAACAAACCCAAATCGCCAAAGGTGCAACCTTTAATGCTTCGCAGCTAGTTAGTCTTGGGAATTTCCAATCAATTCCTGGAACATTAATCAATCAAGAATCCATTGAAACACTAAACATGCTTAGAAATAGAGGCATTTGTTCCGAGGAGCCATGCAAGAAACTGAACACCTCCATCCAAGAAACCACCTCTGCTCCAAGAACTAACACAAGAAATCAACGCAATCCAACACAATTCAAGAACCGCAAGATCAAAGGCAGGCTAAATAAAGAGCCAAGAAACATCGGGATCGCCTCTAGCAAAACCTGTCTGTCCGAGAAACCGCAAAGGTCACCGAGAGCACAAAAACTGACCTGTCGTGACGTGACGAACGAGGAGACGTCATCACCGTCGCGCCGCTCGCCGCCGTCGTGACAGCCCTCACCGCCATTGCTTCTCACGGGGCTGCAGATGGGGACGGCGAGGCGGGGCGGTGGTCGGTGAGCGACCCGGCGCTCCACGCGGCGCAGCTGCCGTAGGACGACGCCGGGCGGCGGCCGAAGGCACCGCGGCCGCCCATGGCGGCCATCGCGAGAAGCATCTGCGTGCTCCGCCCCGCAGACGCCTCGGTCTCGGGCTCGGCGTCGGCGGCGTAGAATGCGGCGGCGCCTCGGAGGCGTCGGAGCGGGCAGGCGAGGACCCCGGTGAGACGCAAGAGGCGGCGGTGGGCTCGCCAACGCAGGGGCGGGAGCGGGAGGAGGCAGTCGACGCGGCGCATGTTGGTGCTGCCGCAGGAGGAGACGCAGTCGGGGACGGCAGCCATCTTCTCGTCTTCTTGCTCTGCTCCTTCCGTCTTCTTGCCCTCCTTTGTTTTTTTGTTAGTTGCAGAGCGCGCGCGCGCGTGTTGCGCTTAGAGAGGGGAGAAAGGGGGAAAGAAAAGAGCATGTGGATGGGCTTACATGTTAGGCTAAGTGGGTTGGGCCTTCTGACAGGCGGGCCAGGGTACGTGTAATATTCTTCACCGACAGCTGGGGACTGATTTGCAATGCTCACACACGTCGCTGTAACGGCGTGTTAGCCAACTTGTATTTCCCTCTCCTGTTGGTGTCACAGAAAAATCAGCAACTCGGCGAATGTAAGGGCAAAAACTAACCAGCAAGTGCGAACAATAAATTAAGCATCATGACCATTCAAGGACCATGGCTCTCGACAATCATAAACCCGTCACTTGCTGATGATTAATTAATTCAGGCACGTTGCAGTTCTACAGTAGCCAATGTATTTCTACATGGCAAGGTGTGCCGGCAACAAAATCCATTCGGCAGTTAAGTCATGTGCTGTAAACATAAAATTTCTGTTGGTTCTCTCCGATTCATTGGGAACTAACAAATTCTGCCATAACTTATGAAAGAACACTTGTGGCATACATAAATATTTGTTAGGCTCCCCAGGGGAAGTCTCAGCGTGTTACAACTCAGGCACAAACATGAATTTGGACGGTTGGTACCTCAATTGTGCTTCAGAGTGCCAGATTATGAGTATGAAGTAATTGTGACTGTCTTTGGTCTAAAATCAAAGAATTTGCGCCAGCTTCTAAGTACTTGCGCCAGTTTTAATATACGAATTTTGCAGCAACATGCAAAATTCTTGACTAATCATCCAACTAAGCAGCAACACCTGTTGAATAGTTGAGCATCTTCCTTTGACCCGTTGATGGCCAGGTAAAATCTGCTGCAAGAAAAGTTCAATCCTTACGGCCAGAGAACATATGAAGTGCATCGCAGGAATGGAGCACCAAGATGATCAAACTTCATACCCTTTTGAAAAATAGCCTGCCCTTCTCTCCCATTCCAGTGCCTACGAGGTTCGGCAAGGAGTGATTTGTTGTCGGGCCTCCACTTCAGCTCTTTGAGATTGGAGAAAAGCTTTGAGAGGGCAGGGCTGATTTCTTCATCCTTGATTTTATTGCATGCGACAACTTCTAGGCTCTGCAGGTCATTCCATGAGGTGATCACCGATTCGAGACCTTGAGTTGTTATTAGTGAGCAGCCTTCTAAGGAGATGAATTTTACTCTCTCCTGAAGAAGAAAGAGAACAAGATGAACATTAGTCAAGATCTTGTAGTATATCCAATAAATAAAGGGAAAAAATTATATGCCACTACAAATATTCGAATCCCTAATCAGCCATAGCTAAGTAACATCTTCCTTACATGCTACTACCTCCGATTTTTTGTTTGACGCTGCCGCATGCAAATAATAGTTACTTGACGTCAAACAATAAAAACGGAGGAAGTACTACATTTCAAGTCGTTGCACTTATTTGCCACTGCCGTCAGCTCTGTTAGATTTTGCTCGTCAAAATTTTCAAAATACCCAAATTACCCTCGTCTTCTTCCTCCTTCACCCCCTTTTGTCGCCCTTTCTTTTTCCACTCATTCTTCCTCACCTGATCTTCTCTTCCTTCCTCCCTTGTTGCAGCCGCACAATCCAGAAGCTCCATGACGGACTAGATATAGAGCAGCGACAACGAGGCGGCGATAGCAGCGCCATGGGAGGAGCAGGAGGAATCAAGCGGCACCATGGGAGGAGGAACCGAGGGGAGAAGAGGCCGTGGTGTGAGACAACAAGGGAAAATGGTATTTTTCACAGCTATTTCACGGCTTAACTGGTTAACGATAACATAAAAGCGTATGGTTTCGAGTTTGCAATGGCATGGAAATGAGATGTCACTTTGCAATGGCAGATCAAGAGCTTAGGAACTTTGCAGTGGTATATAAAAATTTCCCATAAATAAAGGGTGAGTTTCCACAAATGTAGATTGTAGACCAAAATGTAGTATCAATTACTACTGTATCTAGGCAAGTCATATGCTAAAGCATTTCTAGAAGAGGAAGAGATTGAAATATGTGGCCTCCGCTCTTGAGAAAGTACATATTTGCTAAAGCATTTCTAGGAAAAGATCGAAATATCCAGATGAAAACTATGATGGTTTTGTACTTCACCCTACTACTTCCAGTAAAGGTACAACATCGTTTTAGCCTGTAGGTAGTTTGAAGTTGAAGGTTTCTATCCTAGGAAATCCAACTGAAGAAGAAGAAGCAGCCTACACTCAGCTCGTTGTACTACTTCCCATGCAAAACTAGAATTGGCAAGTACTAACATGAGTTCTTCACAAGGCTTAAGAGTGAAACCAGAAAAAGAAAAGGACAAGATAGTTTTGATCCATCTGAGGCTAGAGAATGCAGATCATGTAACTTTATCTGAGATTAAATTGGGACATCCCTTCTAGTAGATCAGCCACTGAACTATGAACAAGTGAACAAGTAGTGCTTCTCAACAATTTAGGACATTATGAACAAAAGTTGATTCCATGAAGTCCACTAACAAACTCACGCAAAAAAAGTACTAGACAGCAAACAAGCTGGAATGGTAGCAAACTAGCAGTGTTCAATTTAAGATGTTTCTGAGCAAAGCACACAAAAATGACTCGACAAGTTGCAGCAATACATCCCATTCTGAGAGAGAAATAGTAGTGCGTCACTTTTTGGGAACAAAGAAGTGATTTTTCAAATGCCTTCATGAACTAATGAAATTCATACAAGAAATAGAGGTCAAGTAGCAGAAGAATGCTCAGGCCTGAGCCAGAGAGGGATAAAATATACAAGAAAGGATGGGTCCCTGATACACTTGCACATACAGGAACCATCTAAACATTGCCTACACTTATGCACATACAGGGTCATAAATAACCACTTAATGTGGGGCAAGATAACCTATCAAAGCCTACATAACTACATTAATAGATGAGATACTGCAATGTTGTCATTTCTCGGCCCTCTTAGAATATTATTATAAATTGGAAAATTGACAATCAGTCCTTAGAACATTGTTTGGTAGGCGATCAAATAAGCAAAAGCATCTACATATTCAGTATAAAACATGTGCAAGATTAGTCTATTGCTTCCTTCCTCCAAAAAGTCAATTCTATAACATTGGTTGATAGAACATTGGCGCATGATTTGTGTTGGGAGAATGGAAGTAACCCATATCCTCATCAAATCCATTTATTCAGACATTTAAGTCATGTTTTACATTTTACGAGTCATTATCATCTGGTCATAAAAAAATGTTGATCAAATGCTTGTTGAGTGGCTGGGTGATCCACAGGTCATCAACGGAAAGCTACATTCACTTAAACACATCATCAATAAACATTGATGTCTGTCCACTAAGTAAATCACCTGCTAAAACACCAACTATGAAAATGTTAACTCGTTTACTTTTGCAGGCTGACAGCGCTGATGGTTGTTAACTCGTTTTCTTTTGCAGGCTGACAGCGCCACGGTCAGTGTTCCCAGGCGCCGCCTAACCGATTTATCCCGCCTAGGCAGGGATTAGGCACTAGGCACAGGTCTGCCACCCGACTAGCGTTAGGGGAACACTGCTCACGGTATACTGAAGGGGGGGGGGGCGTTGTTGATTAAGTTACAGTGCTTGTAACATAAGTACACATAAAATAAAAAACTTCTAGCGAAGGTTTTCATAGTGTGGTTGTTAGAACACTCAAATAATCAGAATTGCACTCTCAAGTCTCAAGTCTCAAGATAATCACAACAGAAACAATGGTGACTTCAACCATGAATGGGGTCCATGCATTGCAACTATTCCATCCCCTGACACTTAACCAATGTCAAAGCGTCCAAACGTCAGCTACCTAAGACTCCTTTTGTTGGCAGCGTGTCAATATCAGAGAACAAACATAAAGCAGGAATAATTAAATAGCCAAATGCACACGCTGTCCCCATTTTGCAATCATGGTAGCCTATCAAGAAACTAGTACCAGTACACTTGAGGAGTGAGATTGGTGGTTACAATACCTGCATAGTCCAGCCAAGGCACACATGTCATCTTCAAGGCCCCAGCAATTCTGGACCAGCAACTCACGGGCACCTTCACAGACCAAAAAGAGAGCATGGAGAGCGTGGCGGTCACGTAGCTGGCACCTCTGCAGTTGCAGGCTCTCGAGCGTGAGGCAGGCACCAAGATGTTCTGCTGGCCCAGGATCATCGTCGATCCTGCCACACCCCTGAAGCCGCAGGGTCTTGAGGTTGCCACAGAAAGCGAGCGCAGCAAGCCACCCGCCGTCCATCCTGTGGTCGGCGATGGTGATCCTCGAGCATCGCACAGCACCGGCCCACGGCAGCTATGCCGTCGTAGCTGCCCTCGCAACCCACAAGCTCCAGCTTCACCAATCGCTTGCAGCCGTGGGCGAGGATGGTGAGGCCGATGTCGGTGACCCCGCCGTCCTCACTGGTGCCGTAGCGGGGAGGACGCCGCAACGATGCGGAGGATCTGGAGGTGCGCAAAGGCGGAGACCGGTCGGAGGGCGAGGTCGGTGCACCTGTGGAGCTCAAGCTCTTGCAACGTCGCGCAGCCGCCGGCGATATCCATCAGCCCACCGGACTCGGACGCGGCTGTGGCCGAGAGGCGGCGGAGGTTGGGGAAACTGGCGGCGACGGCCACGAGGCCCCGGTCGAGCACGTCGTCTGCGAGGAACCGGCGCGCCGAGCGGCGGGTCCGCGCTAGGGTCTAGGGTTAGCGACATCTCGCCACAGGTGAGGAGAGGGGAGGCCGGGGACGGCCTGGCCGGGGCAGCGATGGAGGCTGGGAAGAGGTCGAGGTCCGCCAGGTCGGGGAAGCGGTAGGGCAGGCGGTGCGTCACAAAAGCCCAGTCCCGCACGGCGAGGCGGCGGCGCAGGCGCCCAGAGAGCCGCATCCACCTCTTGCAGACCAGCGACGCGGCGCCCGTGAGGTGGGGCTCCGGGAGGCAGGCGAGGACGCGGAGGAGGAGCTCGTCCGTGAGCGCTAGGGTTTGGTCGGGGGGGCGGTCCGGCTGCGCCATCGCTGCGGCGCGCGCGTGCGGCGGCTTCCCAGACAGCAGCCACAGGTCGGGCCAGCCCTTGAGCCGGTTTTGTTGTTGGAGGCCGCGGCCGCCGAGGCAGTGGCCGTCGGGCTCAGGCATTCACCAATCGATTCCCGCGAACGGCGCGGCGCCGCGCAGCCCACATGGCCCGGCCGCGTCGCGACGGAGCCTCCGATTTGGGTTTGGGAATGGGCGATTTTGGTGCGATGTGGCGTGGGGATATGGGGTTTTCAAAATTTTGGCGGCCGGGGTTTTGTTTTGGATTTGAATTGGAGTCGCCGCTTGAGGAGCGGGGCGCGGAGCGGATAAGGATAGAAGACGACTGTGTAGTATGGCGCTGGTGGTGGTGGAGGCGAGCCTGGTGAGCCGTGAGCAGCAGCGTGTTGTGCTGGGGAAACGTTTTGAAATCCTTTCCTTGTCTGCGTGTGCAAGGTTGGGGTTGAAGGCGCTGTACAGTGGAGAATTCCTCGAGAAATGCTTCCTATTTTGGCAGAAAATAATGGATCGCTGCTTTTGTTTGTTCTGATATCGAGCTAGTCGAGATAATTTGGTCGTTGCGTGAAGGAGACCTGTCCAAATCGTCCCGGCCTGCTGGCCGGCCGGCCCAAAGCACAGCACAGGCCCGGTTCGACCCGATAGCTAATCAGATCGGGCCAGCACGGCCCGGTGTGTCGTGTTGTACTTGTGTCGTGACCTTGATCTAACGGACCAGCTAGCATGGAACGCATACTACCGTGCCTAGTATGGCACGCTTAGACACAACCCAATTAGCCCGCATAAGCGATGGCATGACATGCTCGTTGGGCACATGACACACACTGTTAGGTATGGTACAATCAAATTTATGAAGGAAAAAATAGCCACTAGAGAGCTTAAAATACGAGAAAAAATCTATAAATAAGCAACATACCCTGTTAGCCAACAGCCAACCTTCACTTTCTTATGTGAAATCCATTTGAGAACATTTAGATCTATTTTGTGATAATTTGGCAAAAATCAAATAATTTTGGCAAATATTCAAAATTTTGAAATACAATTATAGATTAGGAAAAGAAGTGACAATAGTGATTTTTAGATTTTTATTGTTCTTATTTATTATACTAAGGTGAAATAAATAATAGTGTAATTTTTTTGTAGTTTTCGTGGTGAAAAATTATGATAATTTTATATTCTTTGGTTTTGGAATTTCACCTGAGGATCTTGCATCCTTCGAGAATGTTACGCACCCAACTCAAACGAAAGATCAAGCAATACCATAATCAGGCTCTACAAATGCCTCTACATCTGTAGCACCAGAGCAAAGAGGTCCAGGTTGAGTACATCTGAAGTCTGGACAGATTTCGCTAAGAAATCCAAGCCAGATGAAAATGGAGTTCAGGTAAAATTTGTTATGTTGTCAAAATTTTCAACATGAATTATCTGCAAATGCTTCAGGTGGAACAAGGTACTTTATTAGATATGCTGCAAGATGTAAAACAAGAAAAAGATTGATCATGTGGCAGACGTAGCAATAGTACAACCCTGACGACACGGTACGTAGCTGGGATTATAGTCCTGAGGTAGCTCGTCAATCTCTTTGTCGTTTAATTGCTTCATGTAATCTACCTTTAAATTTTAGTGAGTCTAAAGTGTTTGAACATTACATTACACTACGTATAATCATATATTTTCTATCGTTTCTAGATAGACAACAACCCAACATCTAGTTAAATACTATAATAAATGTCATGCTATATTAAAAAAAAAACTCTTTGATAACATGTACACTTTTTGTGGCTTTGACCTTACACATATGGAGTGTTGGGTTAGGGAGGATTATCTTAGTGTAGTTGCTCATTATGTTAACGACAAGTGAAAAATAGAAAAAAGAATTATAGGGTTTTAACTAATTGATGTAGCCCACACGGATAAGAATATTCGGACCGTATTATCGGTTGTGAAAGATTTTGGTCTTACAAATAATTTTTGCAATAAATTTAGACAATATCGCCGCAAACTCTAGCGCAATGGATATTCTCACTCCGTTATTTAGTATATACATCGAATTCTTCTTGCTACATTTGTGATGCTTTTGTCATATTTAAAGAGGTTGGAACCAGTATATTAAAGCTTTCCGCGATGCAATATGTTTCATAAATCATTCTAACCAACAAATAGCAGCATATAAGAACTTTTGCATTGCAATGAATGTACGTCAAGAAAATTTGGTTTTGGTATGCCACTAAGATGGAACTCTACTTACATGATGTTTAAGAATATTTTACCATATAAGAGCATATTTTCTTTTTTTTATTTACATGCACTATCACAGCCACGACGGTAATACTAGAGGTGTCCAAATGGTCCGTGTCCATCAAGCCGACACACATCACGGGACTACTACCCGGCATGGCCCGACGAGCGTGTGTCGTGCTTGGGTCGGCACCCTGGCCTAGGCACGGCACGGCACGACACGGCATGACACGACCCCTTTGCCAATCGCCATCAAGCCCGACACCGACAGTTGACTCGGCACTAGGGGCACGCGTTGGCAGAGGAGGAGAGCAGCGACGGTGGTCGAGGGGCAACGACCAAGGAGGTGGCGATGGCAGCCCATCGGGCTAATCGTGTCTGGATCGACACGACACAGCCTGTGAGCTCGTCGTGTCGTGCCTGGGTCGGCGACCGAGCTCATGAGCCAGCACAACCCATTTAGTTAGCCGTGCCTAAACAGGGCCATGTCGTGTCGGGCCATGCCGCCCATTTTGCCACCACTAGGTAGTACAATATTGATTGAACAACATTGGTTTGTTGCATGGATGTCACGGCGTCGCCTAGGCGTCCCGGCGGTGCGGAGTAGTCGCCGCGGTTGCTTGCCTAGCCTTGGCTATCTCCGACCGCGTCGCCGCACCAGTCGCCGGCCCCTCGTGGACTCCATCTCTCCTCCTCTCCTCTCCTCCTCCTCTCCCTCTCGCGCCGCGGCCGCCACTCCCGGACGTCCCTATCGCCGATCCGCACCGACCGAATGTCGTTGCCGCCTGGAGGCCGCGTGCCGACGGGGAGGAGGCGGGCGAGGCCTGCTGTCCGGAGGAGGAGAAGGAAGGGAGCCACGGGAGAGGCCCGAGCCGGAGGAGAGAGGGAGGGGACCACAGAATAAACTAAATTTCAAATTTCAAGAAAATTAAAATTTATTTATTTTGTGGAATTTTCTGAATTTTTAAAAGTGTTATAATTATTTTAAAGTCAAAACAAATTTATTTACAAAATTAAAAGCCAACATAAAGTTGGAAATAATTTTATTAAGTCCAAAATAAATAAGAAAATTTTGATTTTTCCATAATTTTGGAATTATTTGATATTTTCTAAAGCCAATTTGAAATTACTGAATTAAATCAAATAGAAAACAAAATAAAATTCTCAAAATAGCCTTGGCGAAACCTAAAAGCCTCGGCCCAAAACCATCCTCGCGGCATGCCCGCACTTCGCACGTTCCTCCCGCGCGATCTCTCTCTCTTATACCGTCCGATCTACATCGGACGACACCAAAACCCACGCGCTTTCCTTTCTTCTTCTACCACGCACGTTGGGAGATGCGATCAAATGGCCACCACCCCACGCCACCTAACTCTCCGCACCGTCGGATCAAGATCCGCCGCCCACGCTTTCTCCCCGCCTCTCGCGCATCGAAGTCGCCGCCATTAGCGCATGCGCACGGAAGCTCGATCCACGCAACGTTTTCTCTCTTCATGCGCAGGACGGCGCAACGGCTCGCCACCTCCAACCGCCTCACTCGCACCTTCTCCTCTCTTCGCGGCGGTTCGCGCGCGCGCAACCGCGCCACGCCTCCCACGCCGCCCCGCCGCCTCCTCGCCACCTCTTGCCCTATAAAAGGAGCCCGCGCCTCTCTTCACTCAACCCGACGCCCACTCACTCTCCCTCTCCCGCGAAGTTCGTCGCAACCGAGGTCGTCGCCGCAGCCGCAAGTTTCCGCCAATCCCGTCGCGTCGTCCGCCCTCGCCTGCGCGAGCGCCACCATCACCTTTCGCCGCCTCTCGCGAACCGTGCGCCCCTTCCGTCGACGAAGGCTCGGAGCCCTCTTCCGCCTAACCGCACCGACGCCGCCCGCCGCCGTCTCGCCGCCGCCATCACCTCACTTGCCGGTCGTTGTGGTGAGCATCACGATTCCGCCTCTTCGCTCTCTTCGGTGCACTCGTCCGGACCGCCGCGAAGGCGGGCCGGCGACCATCGGTCCGTCGCACGTGCGCCGCCTCGCCGGCGTGGCATTGCCACCTAGGCGCCAACTCACCCGCTTGCGTGGCGCGCGCGTGGCGCCCCAATCATCGCCACGTGAGCACCCACGTGGCGGTCCACCGCGCCGCTTTTCCCTTGCTCGTGGAACTCGTTCACCGTGAGCCGTGTCTATGACACGTGGGGCCCTACGTCGAATTTTGTTTTAATTCTTTTAATTCCGAAATCATCTCACGACATCATCAATGCGCAATAACTATAATTTCCTTTAGAAAAATAAATCGGAAAATCTATTAAACTCAAATTAGGTTTTAAATAGATTTAAACTTCAAAAATTCATAACTTTGCATCTAACTCCAAATTGGGTGATTCAAGTTGCAAAATTCATATAAAATTGTAATCTAGCTAAATAAACTAAAATATTTCAATTTGGAGTTATTTTTATCTATGATTTTGAATTTATTTAAATTTGAATTTGAATTTGTCGTATTTTTGTTTAGACTTCGACGACTTGGAGAGTTCGACCAATCAAGACCTAGAATTTCAAGACATCAACGAAGGCAAGTTACACCATTGACCATATTGCCCCTAGTATTTTAAGTTATTTTCAGCTTTTAAATTATTTATTGCATGCATATGTTTGTATAAATATTTTAATGTCATGTTTTATATATAGTTACTCCTATGTTTTATTGTATGACCAATTTGAATATTGTACTTGACTACCTTTACACCATAGACAAAATATTATCAAGACTAGACATATGCTTAGCCAGGCTTAGTTCACACTTAAAGAATTTAGGAGGGTTTAACCAAATTTCTTACAAATTTGTTTCAAACTTGACATTGTGGTATTATTTTACCACATGGTTTTATAAAGAGAGTTTTATTTAAAATAAAATCAAAAATGGGTTTGGACTTGGACGAAATGGTCGGAATGGTGGGTGCAGGTTTATGCACGGGATTGATCTCGTTAAGATTAAGGCCCACGGATAGTAGGAATGACGCCCAAGTCAATTGAGGACTGGTCTTTGAGCCGCTTAATGCTATGCCTCATGCACACCACACGCCCTGTATGGACGGATTTGGCTAATTAATTTGTAATACTTTAGTGTATTTATGTCATGTTGATATGTGGGTGTCGGTTAGACTTTTATCCCTACTTGGCGCAAGAGGGCTTCCGGCGACGGTTAGTCCAAAGGGGCGAAACCTTAGCGCATGAGTACACTAGACGAGAACATTGTAAAGGCCTCATGGTAATTGCTCGACCACACGCCTACGAAGCGTGTATTGGCGACATAACGAGCATGTCACCTCGTGTGGGTAAAGTTGTACCAACTCGCGAGTAGAAACTATTCGAATAGCGCGTCATGATCATGGACATGCTAGCGAGGCCACTTAAAGTTAGAATTGTTTTGGGTTTGTAAATGCTTTATTAAATGTTGAGGATGGTTAATCCTTATGAAAAGTTGGGCGGGAAGCCAAGTGTTAGGAGGGGATCCTTCACTTAATCATTGGAGGTTATCCATATTACAACATCATCATTTTAAAATATGAATTTTGGCATAGTATAAAATTGCTTTAGAAATTATTATGGATATTTAAACTGAAAATGTTGCTTTACGCAAAACAACCCCGCCATACTCATTTGTTACCTTATGCATGCATTTCCATTCAATATTGGGTGTAGCTTGCGAGCACGGTAGTTGTGCTCACTCTTCTTTGAATAAATCTTATTCAGAGAAGACTTCTTCCCGACGGTGAGGATCGGGCGAGTAGGCCTTCGACCCACGATTGCCTGCGTGGCGCATCATGTGGCTCACCTCTATTATTATGTTTCATTGTGTTATTCATTTGGCATTTGATATTGTTGTTCGGACTCATTTGTATTAAACAATTATTTACTTAATGTTATTTACGTTTTCGTGATATGATTGTGATATCCATTTTGTGAGACTGTGTACATTGGAAATCCTGGACCGGTGTATGAACACAGAGAATTCGGGATCCTTTGCTCCGGGTTCGACACTGTCGTCGGAGGGAGAGGGGAGGGATCCGAGCCAGAGGAAGACTTTTCTGCGAGGCGGCAAAGGCGTAGGGTAGGCGAAAGGCGGTCAGTGGCAAACCAGATTTTCTGCTCCCAATGTATTGACTATGTAGAATTGTAGTTGCTACTTAGCTCTCCTTGTCTCGCCTAGAGGTTGACTAGGCGCCCGACTGGATGACTAGGCATCCTAGCGCCCTTAGACGCCGTGATCGCCAAGGTCGCCGTGACAACCTTGGTTTGTTGCTGAGAAGTTACTATCATTTTTAGAACTTTTTTTTTAATGATTCCACTTTGTTGTTTTATTCGTAGTGTATTTTCCAACATATCTTTTAATTGTGCATAATATTCTTGAAATTGCTAATCCCTTATGAGCTAATGAAAATGAAATAGTGATACGAAAGGTTGTCATTGCTATGAAAACTAAATATTAGAAATATTGGAAAGATATTCCATTCATATATGCATTTGTATTTATTTTAGATCTCATAGCTAAACTTCGAGTATTCCTCGTGTTCTCCAACTCCGAGTGATGCTACATGTATAGATTATTCTAACTATTTTTCATATGTTTGTACTATTTTTCTATGTTTATCAAAAATACGAACTAATATTTCAGAGAGTTCATTTGCAACGATCTCCAATACCACCTACCACAAGTAAGAAGACAGATGCATGGGCAAAATATGAGGGTGCATGTTCTTCCTCCATGAAATCAGGTTCTACAACGTCAAATTCTAAAACATGACACAATGCCCACCATAGCAATAGGGAACTATCCACTTATCCGGACAGTGATATCATGGATTACCAAGAAGAACACTTCGAATTTTTGCAGTGGTGACATAACCATAAGGTAACATATCCATATTAGCACGTGATATGTTAATTGTTCCCGTCTCTACGGTTTCTTCTGAGTTCGCTTTCAGTTTTTCTGGAAGAATATTAGAGGAGATAAGAACAAGTCTCACGAGTGAGATGATGGAGATGCTACTAACTGTGAAAGATTGGGGACAAGCTAATGCAGATGACACACTCAGTAGAAAATCTACAGCATGGCGGTGCATACGAAAATCTTTACCTAGACAATGACACTTAGAACATCGATGTATGCAAAGCTATATGTTGTACTCTTTTTTGTTAAGATTTTCTCATGTTGAGTTTTTTCTTGACAAAGTTTTTAACGAGACAATCATCTAAACATTAATAAAGCTCATTATTACATTTGCAATATATTTATCGCTTTTATGGGTATAGAACTCTTTTTTTTCACATTTTTATTTGTATTTTGGAATCCTATTCATTTTTTATTTTCCCCAATTTTTTTTCATATTGTTCGCGTCTAGATGGGCTAAACAGGTCAACCCTGGCTTATATAGATAATCGTTCCGTATCGGTACGACATGACCTGTGAGCTTAACGTGTCGTGTGCGGGTGGCGGTTGAGCCCACGGTATGACTCATTTAACCAATCGGATCTGTTGGACCGTGTCTAAATGGACCGTGCCACCCATTTGAACAAGTCTGATGTGAAAGAAAAGATAGATGAATTTGGTAGGAGTACTTGCTCTTAGTTGCGTTCTATTGGAGTTGGTAGTGTGATATATAGTCTACTGGTACTTGTCACGGTACAGTCAGGTCGTGATGGGTGTTCTCACTGTTCTGTAGCATTAGGTATGTTCCTTTTCCTTTTCTTAAAGAAGCTCATTAACTGCGTCGAATGCAAAGTTCGTCTCTTGTTCTGTGCAGTTCATAGAACATCTTCAACAACATCGTCTTTAATTTTATTATATCAACTTCATGTTACTGAAAGATAGATTTAAAGATAACACCTTCAGTAAACTGTCTTTAGCAAGTTGTTTCTAATATTCATGCCAAGCGTATAATATTTCCACTCTTTCATCCATCTCTTACCTGCACTGGTTGTTTTATCTTGGTTCGTGTGTAGAGATGGTTGTTTGAGAAAGAGACAACTTTCATTCTCTCTTATACTTCTTTCTTTTCTATCTAAAATTTTACTAATATAGAAGGTTAACCGATGGCTGATATAACACTATTAGTACTATTGGAGATGCCGTTACAGTTTCATATAGTCGTAGGCTCGTTCGAGCGTTTTCTGCTGTGATTTCGGCTATGCAAGCAAAACCGAAAGGAAGAGCAGAAAGGCCCAGACCAGCTGAACAAAGGTTAGGCTGGGCCGTAATAACTCTGCTACGTTTGATAAACAACAAATTCTGATTTTGGACCCATTTTGCCTACAAACACAAACAGTGTTCCGAGTTACAGGATTGCAAGTGGGCCACTTTTTCACAAAAGGGCCTCCATTCATACAATTCTCTGGAGGGCTCCAAATCAGGCCAATGTCTAGATCGCAACTCATTTTGCTGAGCCATGCTTTTCCATGCTGTATGCCTGTACCAGCGGAGTACTGGTACCACCGGCTAATTCAGTACTACGGAATTACATTTGGACACTATTCTAGCGTATCTGTAGAGTAACAGAATCAGGAAAATACAGGAACCATGACGGCGACCTACCCAAACCGTCGCTGTTGACCCATCCACAGCCCTCGACCACTTACAGTCTTGACACGACGCACGACGGCTCGTGCAAGTCATCGTACCCGCAACTGCGAGTGACGCGAACCACTGTGCGGCATGTCATCCCAAAGCCCAGCGCACCACCGGAGTTACGGCCTTACGGGCAAAAGCGTTAACAGGTCCCGGTAGGGGGAGGAACGGGCAAACCGGCCTAAAATTACGGCCCGTGCAGCTTGCCGCGGAGCTAAGGCCTAAGGCTGGGCTGCACGGAGGCCGTCCGATGGGAGGGATCGACGGTGCAGGGAGGGTATGAGAGCCTTACTCGCGATGGCGCTTGATTGATCGGGAATCGGGAGGCTGCTGAAATGGACTGGGCGTGGGAGTTTTCATCTGAATGACACAGTTTCGAGGCGTAATTGCAAGGGTGGCTCTGGCACCTTGTCGACGCCATGCCGCGGCGGACATGAGCTCACGCCGACATGTGCGTAATGCCGCGACCGCCACCGCGGGAGGCGAGCCTCGCTGTCCAGATTTTTTATAGGCTCATCCGCACGGTGGCAGTGCGGACGAGGCTTGTCCTCACGGTGTCCGTATAGACGAGGCTCATCCGCACAGAGGTCGTGCGACATTGCGCATGTTTTAGCGTGAGCTCGTCCTTGGTCGTCCAACTCTAGCAAAATTCCTGATAGCCGCATATTATGGATATCAGAGTTTAAAAATACCAGGACCAAAAGGAGTCATCACGGTTCGAGGTGATCAAAAAATGGTTTACGCATGTGATCGAAAATCCTCAGAATTGGTTGATGAGCTTCCGACCAGGGAATCTAACCCGCCTACCACGCAGGTCAAGCATTCAAGGCCAAAGATAGCGCCAGAGCCTTCCAACCAGACCAAAGAGGTACCACTCAGCAAAAGTGCTCCTCAGGGAAGCGCCAACACACCGTCTGGGTAAAAAAAAATGCTGACGCATCCGCCCGTAAGGTACTAGTCGAGGCAGAACTCAACTCTAAATAGGAAGAGTCGCTCGTCTCCTTCCTCCAAGCAAATTAGAACATATTCATTTGGCAAGCGTCCGACATGCCCGGAGTCCCCAGGGAGGTGATCGAGTACAGGCTAGCTCTCCAGCCTGACAAAAAATTGGTTAAGCAGAAGCTAAGACATTTTGCACCTAATCGGAAGAAAGTAATTCAGTCGGAGATTGACAAGCTCAAGGCTGGATTGATTCGTGAGGTCGACCGCCCAAAATGGCTCGCCAATCCTGTAATAGTTAGAAAGAGCAATGGGAAATGATGAATGTGTATTGACTTTCTGAGATCTTAATAAAGCTTGCCGAATGATGATTTTCCCTTCCACGCATTGATCAACTTATAGACCCCATTTACAGGTGTGAGTTGTTAAGTTTTTATATACATACTCTAGGGTACCACAGATTAATATGAGTAAAGACGATGAAAAGAAAACTTTCTTCATCACTCCATACTAGCACTTCTTGTTATGTAAAATGTCATTTAGACTCAAGAATGTTGGTGCAACTTTTCAAAGGTTGATGCATAAAACCTTTAATCCACAGATAGATCAAAATCGATGACTTGGTTGTAAAAAGCATCAACGCGGGTGATCACATTCCAGACCTACAAGAGACTTTCAATCACTTAAGAAGGCATAGCCTTAAGTTAAATCCAGAAAAGTGCTTATTTGGAGTTTCCTCTGGTAAGTTTCTTGGATTTCTAGTTTTGGCTAGAGGTATTGAGGCAAATCTAGCAAAGATATCAGCCATCGACCAAATACATCCTCCAACCACAAAGAAGGAAGTCCAGAAGCTCACCGGCTGTATAGCAGTGTTAAGTCGTTTTATAGCACGATTAGGTGAAAAAAGGACTCACTTTCTTCAAACTTTTTTGGAAACACGGAAGCTTCGAGTGGACTAAAGAGTCAAACGATGCCTTTAAAAAACTTAAGAAGTACTTAACAACTGCCCCGATCTTAGTCTCTCCAAGGTCGAGAGAAACATTGCTGATTTACACAATCGCAGCGTCACACGATCAAATTGTCTTGGTCGTAGAACGTGACAACATACAACAACCGATTGTATTACGTATGTGAAGTCTTACATGGACCTAAGGAGAGATACCCACATGTACAAAAGTTATTCTATGGTTTCCTTATGGCTTCAAGAAAATTAAGACATTACTTTCAAGTCCACGAAGTGGTCGTACCAACCGGATATCCCTCGGTCAAGTCCTTGAAAATAGGGAATCATCATAACAAATAGTAAAATGGACAGTCGAGCTTAGGGCGTTCGACCTCCATTTCATCTCACGAACAACAATCAAGTCTCAGGCAATAGCATAATTCATTGCCGAATGGACAAACCCCGAACCTACCCATGGGCCCGAGTACGAACACCACGACGAGTGGGTAATGTACTTTGACGTATCCTTGATGCTCAAAGGCTCGGGGGCTAGAGTCGTCTTGATATCCCCTATTGGCGAACACATTAAGTATGTCATTTAGTTAAATTTTCCTGCTACGAATAATATGGCAGAGTATGAAGGTTTTCTGGCAGGACTTCGAGCATGCAAAGCGCTCGGGATTCGCAGATTACTAGTGAAAGGTAATTCTCAACTAGTAGCGAATTAAGTCAGGAAAGATTATCGATGCTCATGTACCAAGATGTCATCTTATTTGGCGGAAGTACGAAAACTCGAAAAGCACTTCTTTGGTTTTCAGATCCAGCATATTCCTAGAAAGGAAAACTTTCTGATAGACCAGTTAGCACGGATAACCTCCACAAGGTCACCTATCCCGCTCGGAGTTTTTCTCGAGCAACGCGATTCACCCTCAGTAGTCGAGCGTTCTGAGGACATAGACGTTCACAAGGAGGTCGTGCACCTAAATTCTGCGAACATGGATGCTCCATAGGTTGTATAGCACGATCTCAGTAGAAATTGGATGACGTCGACTTACAATTATCTTCAGCATGACCTAATTCCAAAAGATGATGTAGAGGCTAATCGTATAGCACTAAAGCCGAATCATACATTCTGATCGAAAGTACTTTGTATAAATGAGGATCTCAAGAAATGTTGATGAGATGCATATCTCAAGCGGATGACATTAAATTGTCGATCAAATTCATAGAGGAGTCGTGGAGCGCATCATTCCTCTGAGAACAGCGGTCAGTAAAGCCTTTAGGCAATGATACTCTTGCCAACTGTCTTTCATGATGCAAAATAGCTCATGGCGAAGTCGCGTACAATGTCGATTTCATAGTCAATAGGTACATCGGTTGGCGTGAGCTTTGGAAATAATTCATCTTTCTTGGCCTTTTGCAACTGGGACTAGATATTTTGGGACCTTTCCCACGAGCACCAGGGCTTTGAATTCCTTTTGTCATGATTGACACGTTCACAAAATGGATCGAAGTTGAGCCAGTTGTCAAGACAACAACTGAAGCCGCTAAGAGGTTTCTCACAAAAAATATGATCACACGATTTGGTGTACGTCGTATTATCACAGATAATGGTACCCGATTTTCAGCGGCAATTTCTAGGATTCGCGGCGACCTAGGTATCAAGATACATTTTGCTTCTATTGCTCATCCGCGAGCAATAGAGGCGATTAAGCGAGCCAATATTATCATAATGCAAGGATCAATCGACGAGTGTTCGACCAGTTAATAAGACGGTCAGGAGCTTGGATTCAAGAACTTCCTTCTATGTTATGGGCCGTTCGAACCACGACGAGTCATGCAACCGGTAAAATGTCATTCTTTTTTATTTATAGGGTTGAAGCCATGTTTTCTCCAGAACTACAACTTGGTTCTACTCGAACTGATTGTTTCAATGAAAACGATCATTCCAAACGACAACTTGACAACATCAATTTCCTTGAGGAAAATCAAAACCAAGCCTTAATAAGATTATCAATCTACCAACAAGCCATGCGAAGGTATCACAATCATAAGGTGCAACCTCGCAGCCTAGCTATAGGTGATCTGGTTCTCAGAAAAATTCAAAACCAAGCAAATCGCAATAAACTTTCTCCCAAATGGAAAGATCCATACATCGTGGTGAAGTCACCCACTGTGTTGATACACTTAGCAATGACGGACAAGTTTTGCCTAATTCTTGAAATATTGACCAATTTTTATTAAGATGCGTTTCCTTTTTCCGATGAGTGTTAGTTTATATATTTGTTGTCCTTTATTTTGGTTGCATATCATTATTGTTTAAACTGGTCGGAGAAGATACTCATTCTCTCTGACATCCTTATAAAGGATCTCTATTACTCCTTGGCTCTGACATATTAGTCAAATGCCATGAAGGTTCTAGTCGTGATCATTGCATCAATGATTCCCACGAGCGATCATTCTCTTTTCTTAAAGAAAAACACGAGCAAATGGGGCATAATACAAACAACTTCATATGATTACTTACCTTAAGATTTTGAAGACTAGCTTTCTTCATTTCAATATCTGTTCTACTCTTGTTTGGCTCTTTGGTGGGACACGAAAAACCTCACAATCGAAGTCTCTCCTCTCTGCGTGGTCCCGCCACTAGAAGGAGCTTCTAGTGACGATCTTTTTTATGATCCTTGCTACCAATCGGATTTGAGCATGAGAACATTTTGCGAAGTGTTTTTATGTCTTCCATACTTAGCACCTTTATCGTTTTTGCATACATTTTTTTGCATAAATTCTTATCATCAAATTTAGTCCTATGACATCTTAGACCATAGTTTGTATTGCATGATGTTTCGATTATGGAAAGGATCTAAGCTAGTTGAAATCATACTTGGTTCCGACCAAAATGATTTTCTAGTATTAACTAGATCATTTTTGAGACATAATCAATACCTATTTTGTACCATGGTCGTAGCTATTACTCCTTTCCTTGGTCTACTACTTCCTTAGTAATGTACTTCTAATATAAGCGATGTCGGGGCTAGGAGTATAGGAGTATTTAGCAAAGTCAAGGAGAAAAACAAGGACTTCATTGATGTTAAAGGTAAGTTTTATTTACATAGTCTAAATATTACAATCATTTTTACTTATTAGAGCCGGAATGGTCGCTACGTGTGAGATTCGACTTCCATTACCTCTGCAACTTTGTCTTGAGAGGCCTTACTTCCTCCATGAACTTGGTTGCTTCTTCACCCAGCGATCGAAGTCTTCTTCAATAGCTCCAAGGTGAATAGAGGGTCGGAAGCCTTCAATTTTGCTAAAACAAAGCGACTCAATCGTGATAGCTTCTTTCATTGTCTAGGCATGGTTCTCTCGAAAAGTTTTGTCACACCCTTGAGGTCTTCAAGTTGCTGGCCAAGAAAGTTGATCTTCTCTGCAGGATCTCTTAAAAAGGGCAATTGCGTTCCCGACCCCAGGTCGAAAAGCATCTTGTGCAGAGCCTTGACCCTTTCTTCAAGACTTCGCTCAAGTTCAGCCCCTTGGCCATGCTCGAACTCGAGAGCTTTTTCTGCTCTTTCTAGTGCTTGAGTTTTTTCTTCACGAGTAGACCAAGAGATAAAATATACATAAATCAGAGATATGGTATACTACTCAAGTTTACGACCGGATACCTTTGATTTTCTTCTGCAAGAATTAAAACCTCCTTTTGCTCGGTTATCACGTGTTCGATCGAGATCTTTGTTCGACATTCTTCACGAGCTTGGCTATTATGGCTTCCTTAGCCATAATCTCTTCTTTAATTTTCTCTGAATCTACCAGATTTAGATAAAAGGAGAAAGTGATTAGTTGGAGAAGATTGAGTAATCAGGAAAAGAAAAGTCAAGAGCAAAATTCTTACTTCCTAGTTCGGAGTTTTTCTGCTCCAAGAGCCTTATCCGCTGGGTCAGCCCTCCGACCACAGCGTAGTTTTCGACCATGTGCTACACAAGTGGTATTCTTCTTTAAGTTTCCTATGAAACTTTAAATATTATGAAAATGGTCGTGAATACTCACTCGAATTGCCAAATCATTGTACTCAGTAAAAAATGTATCAAGACCCACCTTAGCTTGACGGTCCGATACCTTTTCCCAAACATTGTCAAGCTCCTTATCCTCGATAAATCGGGGGTGGAAAGGGAACTTGTTAGATTGTGAAGAGTTATCAACAGGGGGCGGAACCTGTTGAGAATCTTCATAGATGTCTGCCTCCATAGATGGGGTTAGAATCACCAAGCGCATCTTGGCGGACCTTGAATCGCGCTGCTTTCTGGGGCTCCCTTGGTCATTTCTTCCTCAGGAACTTTTTTTTTGAAAAGTGCTCTGGTCGGAACCAAAACACCAAAAGACCTATATAAAAAGGAAGCCACTTTTCTCCTTGTTTTTCTTTTTTCATATCTTATTTAACCCTTTATCTTTGGTCGATCTTTGAAATGTCATCTAGTCGAATTTTTTTCTGAATATGGATATATATCTACTGGAATGAATGTCCTAAAGATTGTTGAACCCTCTTTCTCATTATGAGAGACAAGAAATTTAAAGATATGATCAAAATTAAACTTTATTTTATAAAAAATCTAAATATTACAAAAAAACATAGTTACATTTCTTCTCGATCTTTCTTCCGACTAAAATGGTTCTTCGAGGATTATCTTGGGATGGTTGAAGTTGATCTCTAGCGGAAAGAGACAGAAGATACGTGACTCGACAAGCGTTGGTTACGCATGTCTTCCTTTCGATATGAACTTGGTCTTGATTGGAAGTTACATATCATAGACGATAAAATGCTCACTGTTATTTGTGGGCCATATTCACCTTGACAACAAAACCCATAGACCAAGTTGACTTACAGGCCACCACGAGGTCACATCCCATAGATTTGGGTTTTTCCATGATGGTCAAAAGTCAATTGTCCCATGACTTTTGTTCTACTAAAAGGTACCAAGGTGATATGAGCTTTGAGAATAGAAATCTTATTTTGAACAAACATAGCTCATCGACTTGAATTGGAGAAAGTTTGAGAATGAGGAGCTTATGAGCGAGAGTAGTAGAACTAAGCAGGCTAGAGGTTAGTAAGCGAATTTTTACCTCAAGATCTATCTTAGGGGCTATTTATAGCCCTCGGTTCATGGTAAAATTAAAGAGGATAAGGATAGGAGCCAAATAGGTATAAGACTCTTGGTTCCCAAGGCGGTTTCTCAACTTTAAAGTGAATACAGACCATCTCGTGAGTCACGACATTAAATGAGGGTGCCTGATACGACTTCATCGGGAAAAAGTGTTTGCGACATAATTTATTTAAAGTTCGGGAGCTACTTGGCGAGGTTAAAACATCTATGTATTATTTTTAATACATAAAAGACTATATGTCTTCATGGTCGTAACCCATAAGGCTAACGACCCCATGGTCGTAAGGATTCGGAGGTTACATCGTGGGTACTTTGGTCGGAAGAGATTTCATACCTAGGCCCACAGTGACTTTCGTAAAAGTAATGAATCGGCATCTGGATCTAACTCCAAGTATATTCTGTACCGTGTGATGAATGAAACACATGTTATATTCTCCATACCATGCAGCGTCTCACGATCTTAAGACATTGACAATAACTACTACATGGTTAAGTATCTCACGATACTTCATCAAGCGCCACCTTGCTTGACCCGTCGTGGCGCTTCAACAAGCATCTTGTAAGGACCCAGTTGTTGGAATTTAAGCGAATTAAAATTACACTAAAAGCATAATTAATAATTAAAAGCAGTTCGGTCCTTAATTAAAAATCATACTAGAAGCATAAATTTAATAAGGTATAAATCCAATAATCAGGTTCCCGGATATATGTCTTACAATGGTTCCCAGGATCAGTGACCATTGCACATATATCCTTAAACAATATTGCATCACACATACAAGGCATACATTTACATAATTAAACATAGGTTGATACAATTCGGTTTCATTCACAATATAAGTGACTTGGTCACAACCAAAAGTTTAACGTGAAACAAAACTAAGCGACAAAAACCACCAATGACCCCATCACATGAGCTATTGCGTGGAGATTAGAAAGCGACTTCATTCGTTAGCGTCGTCTGATCGGCTTACTTGAATTACCTCATATACATTATCCATCTTCACTGCAACATGTGGTGAAAGCACAATCTGAGTCTGAAGGTACTCATAAGACTTACAAAACTACTAAAAGAATGTGTTTATTAAGGCCTAAACAAAGGAATAGAGGTTAACATGCATAAGATTGTCAACGATAAGATTATAATGGCATTAATTTTTGCATAAAGCAATACATCTTAACCTACACATGCTAGGTTTTAACAAGCGATGTTATAAAGCGATTTGGACTAAAAGCATTAAGTAATATAACATGTAATTATAAACCACAACAATAATAAAGTGGCTATCCACCACAACAATAATAAAGTGGCTATCCACCACAACAAAGACATTGCATGAATACCCTTCATGCCAAACCAAAACCCAAAACATAGGTTTAAATCGAAGTCTATACAGGTGACATCAAATCAAGTGTCGTCCATGACCGTGGACACGGCTATTCGAACAGTTTAACCCAGCAGAGGTGTACACTTTTACCACATGACTTAGTTAGCCGTTGCCTTGGATGCCTCAGAATGATGACACACTTCCTTTGGTATGCTGGCGGAAACTAAGATTTGGTATTTTTCAGCAAGTTGACACTATTGAGTTGGGCTACCTATGTGCGACTGATCCTGTTGATGTAGGCTAGACCACCTACTAACCAACAGGGCACACATGTTACGCCAGAACATCCGATTCAATAAAAGAAATAAAAGTTGTGCTCCCCCGCACATATAGTATTGAAATCGGAGCCTTATGAACCCGGATACATCCAAAAGTCCTCGCCCTTAAGAATATATGATATAGATATATGATCAAACACATATATCCTTACCAACCTGCATCCCAACTCAATAACACCAACCCCTTACTTAACCAAACAGCGCTCATACACCGCGTGTGGAAGTACGTTGGGGCTTGAATTGAATAGTCGAGTTCGGTCATAGCCGATCGGACAAGACCACCATATTTCCCAATCTCGTGCGAAGGCACCATCACTAACAACCACTTGTCCGGATCTCATATATGTTTTTTTGGCAAAGGTGAATTTAAGTTTAGTTTTGAAAATTGGAACAAGGGACCAAAAATTGAATTTAGTTCACAAAACAGATCCTAAGATCTGAATGAAAAGTATTTTGTTTTGCTCATGATTGACAAGATAAGCTTGTCAACCACTAACGTTGTACTGACTGCAAAGCTAAGCACAAGCTACAGGGTAAAAGAATAAAACAAAGATACTATCTTAAGGCATAAGTATATGAATTTGATTCAGGGTAATCCACAATTATTGGTATGTAGCTAACTGCTCACAGATCACAAATACTTAAGAAAATAGCATGCACAGTATCACTGTAAATTTGAAAAATCTAAAGTATTGAAATCTGGGTTCAATATGATGCAAAGAGGATGCTTGTCTTGATAGTAATAAACTTCTTGTTCAGTCATGAGGGTTCAAGCTGGACTCAATTACTTGAAGAACCAGTTCTAAAAGAAATAATAACATCCAATGAACACAGAAGCGACAACAAGTAAAATATAGAGAGAAAATGTATGATCAAGATGGTAATGCATGGTTAACAACACGCTTAAGCTATATCTACCCCAATAAAGATAATAACCCATATTACTTTATCTGCCATTAATTATCGAAATTAGGGTTTAGGTTAAAGTTATAGTTTTGATTTTTGGAAAAGCTGAAACAGAATGATTTACAGAGTAGTTTGATGATCTAAACATGTATCAAGCAAAATATTTTGATTAGACTCGAGTATTCATAACTAGGGTAATAACCTAACTCATCATTTACTCACTAATTGCCAAAACTAACATTTGAAGTTCTTCTTTTGTACGAGCAGTTGTAAAGACAAAACAACAAGGCAGGGTTGAAGATTTTTGCTTGAACTCTAATACACATGAACCTAAAGTTCTTGCTGGAGCTAAACCTAATCTTTAAGGAGTTAACACCTAAATCAACACCTTACTAACCTAATCAACAAGATTAACAGATAAATGGCATACTACCACTTATGTCGGTTCACCCGGTAAAACAGAAGAAAAAGGTTTTAGAGTCTTTTTCGATTTAGAAGCAAAATGATTAGAGACAACCTTTGCTTATGCTACTAGGGATAGGTTAAGACCTAGTTAAGCTAAAAAGATGATGCTACAAACCCTAGAACTTGAAAATGATATGAAAGGACAGTAAAGTTATCAAAAATAAGCTTTCGGTTATAGCAAGACTTAAGGTTAAGCACAGTGAATGATTCAAATGAGCTACGAAGGACCTTAGGAAGCTTAGGGTGGAAAGAATGGATGTCATAGCTCACCAGAGCAAGAATTCACCGAAGTGGTGCTTTAACTGGCTCAAGTCGACAGAGAGCAAAAGCACGGTTTTACCTATAGATGATGCGAAACTTTCATTACAAGATGAGTCAAGCATAGATAGAGATGAACAAGAAGTGAAGGCAAGAAAGCTTCTTGGAAAGGAAGAATAAGTGGGAAGCTCCCTCGGTCAACAATGGCAAGGAGCCAAAAGTTAGGGTTTATATATAGAGTGCAAACCTACAGAGCAAGCGGAAGTGTCTAGAATTGATGCGGTGGCAATATGGTGGCGGTGTTAAGGAAGGATTTGCCAAAATCGGCGAACACCACCGCCCGACAGCGAAGTCGGCGGCGATACGATCGCGAGGAAGAAGAGAGCGACCAGCGACAAGCGGGCCCCTCGTTAGCGCATCAAATTACGACAACCAGTTCCTTGTAAGCTCAAAGATTGGAAGTCGTTCGATTGGAAGTGGGCGACGGCGATAAGATGGACAAATAACATTCAACGGTATCTTTCAATATGGGCATACGATTCTAATCTAACGGCCATACAAGATTTAGTTGTAATCCACAAGAAAGAAGGAGCATCGTAGGATTCAAATCCACGGTTAGATGAGGATCGACCTTATGCGCCTGTGGCCAGAAGAATCTGGTTGGATTGAAATCCGCGATCACAAACAATTGCGCGCCTTTAAGTTCAAAACAAAAATGAGGCGCGGTTGGATCTAAGATCAACGGTGGAGATCAAAGTGGAGTCGGGTGGTCGAACATCACGCCACTCGCGATCGCGGATTTAGATCCAGGGCTCGATTCAATGTGGCGTTGGGTGACGAGCGACCCACTAGATCGGCCCACTCATTGAGAATCAACGGCTAACGCTAATTTTGGCTTTTACTGTTAAAAGCGGCATACCGAAAATGGCGCGCGCAGAATTTAGATCTAAAGGTCATGGTTGCGTGGCTCATTGGGATGGCGAGCGGCCCAATGAATCCGGCGTTTGCTTGAAATCAATGGCCACAATTGGATATCGTTTAGGATCTTGAATCAAGATCGGGTACATTGGATAAAGATCAGCGGTGGAGATTGCGTCGCGTCGTGGATAGCGTGCGGCCGCGAATCTCGTGAGCCATCTAGGAATCAACGGCTCGCGTTCCGGGAGGTTTGAGCGCAGCGCTTGACGTGTGCGGATGTGGCGGTTTAGACCTAACCCATATGGCTCGGTCGCTCTGATTTCGTCGACTCGGGTTATCTTGACCAAGTTGACTAAACCATTTTAAAGCTCAAAAATTTGGTAGGGCTTTAAAATAGTAAATAAATTTGTAAAATCTGAAATTTGGCAATGATGATCTGGGATCATATATGTCCCAAATAAAATTTATAATCCTTTGTTTCACTTTTTAAAATGCATAAATAATCACATTAATCCGAATAGGTTTATTTAAAGTCAAATATTTTTTATCAAAATCAAAATAATTTCTAAAAATTCAACAAAAATTATTTTTGGCCAAGATAATTCATCTAGGCTTTAATAAAATACTTCCCAGTCATAATATCAACATTAACTGGTATTTTTCCATTGAAGCTTTAAACAAGTTTTGGATTTTGACTAAAAAGGAAGGTTTTAGACTGTAACAACACATCCAAATTTCAAAAATGAACAGTGATGTTATGAACAACGTCTCATTACTGTTCATAAAGCATCTTATTACTGTTCCATAAAACTGGGGCTGTTACACATCTCTTCGAGTAAGCACATTGCGCTTCATCAACTACTTAAGAAGGGCATTGACGGCGGAAGAGAGGAGGAGAAAAGATATACAAGACAAGAGATCAGATCCCTTTCAAGAGATCAAGAAACTCATTCACATTCCATCAAGATTGGAGCATAGCAGGCATTCTGCTCAGTGTAATTAGGATTAGTCTTTGCACAGTCGTGGCACCCCTATAATAGCTAGTTCATATCAATAAAGAGCGGTCTTATTCTCTTCAAAGAATTCTTCACTACCTTCCTTCATTTATTTACGTAAGATCGGCGACTCGATAAATGCGACATTAGTCGAAAATCAAAAAAAAAGTTAGGTATAATGAACTATTACGAGCGGTTTTGTTGAAAAATGCGTGTGAAGGCTACTATCATGAGCGGTTTCTACAAAAAAGCGTCTATGATATGTGAGATATCACGAACAATTCTATTTACTAGCTGTATGTGATATGTATCTAATCACAGGCGGTTAGTCAATAGAATAAATGCGTGATATCCTACATATCACGAGCAGTTCTTAGTGAAAATGCGATGATGCCCTTCACGAGCGGTTTCCACCAAGACCGTATGTGTTATTCCTTATCACGAGCGGCTCAAAAATCGCATGCGTGATAACCCTGTTATCACGAGCACAAATTGAGCGGTTCAAAAAAATGCTGTGATGTGATTTTGAAGCTGTTTGTAATGTCCTTTACGTAGTAGTGGAGGTGACCACAACAAGGATGAGGAAGCTTGGACAAAAACAAAATGATGGGGTATAAAATAGTTGTAAATTTTTACTTATATAAACTGAAATATGAGGATGGAGACTATCTTTTACAAATATATATTGGTGTTCATTTTGTAGGATTGTAAGGAAGTTGCTTTTCATTCACTAACTGGCTCCAAGATTGTGGCATACGGAAGACTTAGATGCACCAACAAAAAGCTAAAGGCACGGATATGGGGTGCCATTAGGAGAATACTATGAGGTCTTAGTTGATATTGTCTTTGGATAGTAACGTCTTACTACCTCGAGTCCAAGGGCAGGCTACCAAATTGGGCGCTGCTGTTGGCCATTGCATCGCTTGGCCATTTCAGAATGTATGGAATGCTAATGCACAACAAATTATACTACATGTGTATAACTCTTGATTACATATGATCTTGTTTTTATTTGTAGGTTGTTCAAAGAGATGGATCATATCTAAATATGTCTAAGCGTGCAACTGGTAATAATTATTTGAGATTGTACCTAATTTAGAGTGATTATAAAATTACAAAAATGTCACTTAGTTTTTCTACTCTTTTCTTTCCTTATCCAGTTCATAAGTGATCGGATGATGGATCAGATTAGTCTCTTTTCTTTGGAGGTAGGATAGTAGTGGTGCATGTCTAGATTATTTTGTGATAGATAATATGTGATGGATGGATCTTGACTTTATTTTGTAGGCTGATGATGCCAAATTGATTTAGTAGTAAGCTTTTAATATTAAACACTTGGCTATATATGTTTGGGAAACCAAACTATGGAACTTTAGCAAGAAAGCACAAAGAAATAATTTGTGGCTTTTGCTACCTAGACTTTTTTTATTATTATTATGGAGGAAACATAAGTATCCATGTGTATGAAAGTAGTCTCACATGTAATATCACTTGGGCATGTCTTATGTACCATCTATGAAGTGTGAATTTACTATGCTTGAGGTGTACATGTGTGTACTCGTTTTACTTCCGCTATGTATTATTTGATATTTGAGATGAATGTCATGTATGTAGTGTATAGACAAGGATGAATGCAAGAATGAAAAAAATGTAGCAAAAGTTTTGTAGGTACCATATTGTATTGTGCTGTCAAATATGATTGATCATTGATGGTATGAACATATGATGTGTAAGGCTAGTGTGGCGTTCGCCAAATGCCGGAGAGGATCAAACATGGCGTTTAGGTTATGCTAGGGAAGTTATGAATCAACCGGCGTTTCTTTGTATGCGGACTTGATCAACCATGGCGTTTAATATATGCTGGACTTGAGAAACCACGACATTTAATATAGACCAGATTTTTACAACCATAGCGTTTACCATATGCCAGTAATTCCCAAATAGGGCATCTATTATATGCGAATTTGATTAAAGATGGCGTTTATATATGCGGACTTGATAAACCACGACATTTAATATATGCGATTTTTACAACCATGGCGTTTACCATATGCCGATGATTCCCAAATAGGGGCATCTACTATATGCGAATTTGATTAAAGATGGCGTTTAATATATGCTTGGACTTGAGAAACCACGACATTTAATATATGCGATTTTTACAACCATGGCGTTTACCATATGCAGTGATTCCCAAATAGGGCATCTACTATATGGCGAATTTGATAGAAGATGGCGTATGTAATCTCTCCAATTGGCTAAATCTTTGAAAATACTCACGACTTGAGAAATCACGACATTTAATATATGCGATTTTTACAACCATGGCGTTTACCATATGCGATGATTCCCAAATAGGAGGCATCTACTATATGGTAGAATTTGATAGAAGATGGCGTATGTAATCGCTCCAATTGGCTAAATCTTTGAAAAATACTTTTCCACTGACGGTGTTTTCTTGTGGTCAATAAGCGCCTAAAATTGTTTGAGGAACCTACCTTGTTGTAGTGTGTAGGGACGAATCCGCAGATTCAACCCGACAAATGTGCAAGAATTTAATTCGACATCTGCGAAGGAATGATTCTTTTTCAAGAGTTCCAACGAAGGAATTTATAATCCTGCGAATCCACGGATGCAACCCGACAAATAAGCAAAAATTTAATCACCGCGAGAACTCTCGACCTCTTGTCGGACCGGATTTTCTAATCCGAATCCCTGCATGGAAGCAGGTACTATTCCTGGATCGATGGATAGCACTCACGGGCATGGTTGAATCATTCATACATGGCGTGAACTTAAAGTATCAATATTACAAACAACGAGTGACATAGACCACGTCGGTCGGAGTTTTACAACGAGGGCGTCAGGCCAAATTGATTGTCTGAGAACACCAGATTCGGTAGCGGAAGCAAAGGGTGAGCTCATCTCTTCACGAGCAGCGGTGGGTACCACTGTATCGTGATATTACCCAAGGACCGGATAATATCGGTTATGTGCAAGTACCAACGAGTCAACAGCTGCTGCAGAGGCCTGAACTACAGATCCTAGACTACTCTTAGTCGTTTCCTTGTCCATCAACCTCACGGTTCCTCGTAGTAAGCATAGTCTCCTCCATCGTCATCCCGAAGGGTTTGGGAGAGCGGGATGAGCACAACTAGTGCTCGCGAGCCAATACAATGCAATGATATATATGCAAGGCTTACAAGGATGGCTCGGTTCTTTTATTTGCGAAAGCAATACTTTTAAATATCATAAGTACAAATTCCTAGCACTTAGCATTTTAACAAGTTTCATTTTAGTTAAAGAGAAATTGTGCAATATTTGTATCAGTGAGAGGTTACCTCACCTTCATGCTTAATTTTGATTGTGGTTACATCCACCACTAAGCGGCCTTGGGTACAAAGACCGGGGAATAACCAATCTCGAGGCTAGGTGAGCATACAATTTTCATACCACCCACAATATTTTGAAATAGAACTAACTCAAGTTAAGTTCCCATGTCGCCTTTGGCCGTAGGCACAATTTGTTTAAGATTTGTAACTCTGCAGAGATTGTACACTTTACCCACGAGACAATTAACTCATTGCCTACGATTCCGTGAGTCGTGTAGTCGAGAGGTTGTCACGATAGCCTTTCTAAATATCTCGTCCCTTCCTCGTCTCACCCATATGGGGTTATGCCCATCGTTGCGCGGGATGTCCACCTCGCGGCCCAGGCGTGGCGTGGCTACACCTCGGTGCCGCGAACTTCACCCTTGACTCGGTGTCCCATCAAGCGACATACCCGAGCTTGTGCCTCCTTTAACCCTCCGGTGAGATGATTTTGAGGATTTGATAAATGTACTAAGCCAAGTCGCGATTTGTTGCGAGACTTGTGGTTGTACTGTTATACAGGAGAGTCGTGACAAGATTAAGTCCTTAGGGTTATGCAGGCGGCTCAACCACATTCCCACCATTCTCGTGCTACATCCGCACCCACCATCTTACCATCCGTCAGACGGGGTATTAGTGATTTAGGGTTTTGAGATGTAAATACAACAATTCAACCATCTCGGTCATTTACATAATGTTGCCCAAATCATTTATGTTTGAAATGATGATGATTAGGACACGTTAATGTCCGGTACTTAAGCAAGTCTAGCATGTCGCTTAAGTACAACCTATAACTAGTATTACCATATAATTACTAGGGTGACAATGGAATTAAGGGATTCAAGTTGTCAAGGATGGCATAGTAATTAATTATTCAACAAATGGGTATTAACTACCTTAAGCTTTAACATACATTTGATTAAAGAATTAAAGCATGCAATTTGCTATTTTAAAAGAATATAATTTGCATAAAATGTAGGCTCAATATGATCAAAGTATTGACTCAGCCTTGGTTGTAGGGGAGAAGTCAGAGTAGTCTTGTCCTTGATCGCGTGGAGGTCTCGGCGTCTCGAAATCTCTGCGAGGCGAGGAATCTAGGAAAAAGACACAACAGCAAAAGGACTAATAAATACACAAGAATACTCAAATGAACTCCAAATTGAACAAGACCTATGCCATTAGCAAGATCTTGATTTTAGAAATTTTAGAAATTTATTTCATAATTTTTGGAGTTGAAATGGGGAGATATTAATATTTAAAGTCTCACTTTTAAATTAAAATAGAAAAGGAAAAGAAAAACACAAAAAGAAAAACCAGCGACATGGCAGCTTCCCCGGCGGCCAACAGTGGGCTGAAATGCTGTGTGGCATATGCCTGGCGGCATGATTGCGGCGAGGCGTGCGGGAGGCGGCGAAGAGGTGGCGTGTCTTGGCGAAGTTGCGCGCCTTGCCCGAGGGAGGAAGGGAGAGAGGGAGGCGGGCGTGCGTTGTGGGAGGGGCGAAGGGGGCCGGCGAGGTTGACCGGGAAGGGGAGAAAAGGGCATCACAAATCCACCCACCTTAGCGGAATCTCGACCTCGAGATTGAGTGCCTCGAAACGAGGGCGGAAATCCGGCTTAAGTTGATCTTCGCTCCCGGTGGCTTCTTTGGTGAGTGATGGCTCCAGCGAACCTTGCAAAGGCGGATGACTTGGCGTCTTGTCCGCTTCCGGCGGCGTCGAGGATCTTGTCAGTGCTCGGATAAGTCAAATCCTTATCAAGTCGCGGCGGCCGGCGAGTACGCTCTTGGTACTCGAGACATTTCTTTGGTTGAGACACATGGAACACGTTGTGGGCGTCGACAAACTTTGGTAGCTCTAGGCGATAGGCAACTTCTCCACGCTTAGCGGTGATCGAGAGCGGGCCTATGTATCTTGGTGCGAGCTTGCCTTTAACTTTGAATCTTCGGGTTCCACGAGTGGCGATACCTTGAGATACCAGCATCTCAACCGAAGGTTAAGTCTCTTCGGCGGTTGTCGACATAACTCTTCTGCATCTGGAAGCGGCTTGAAGGCGATCTACGATTGAGTCGAACTTTCTCTTGACTTGCTTGAGTATACGGTCAAGATATATCCTTCACGATTACGACCAATGCGGAGAGTTACGCATTTTCTTCCATATAGTGCTTCAAATGGGGACATTTTCAAACTTGTTGATAACTATTATTGTATGCAAACTCGGCATCACGGTGGGCATTTTCGGTCTACGGTAAACTCCAAAGCACAAGCTCGAAGCATGTCTTCTAGGATTTGATTTGTTCTTTCGTCGACCATCGATCTGCGGATGATAAAGTGTCTTGAAGGTAAGGTGTGTTCCAAGGGCATCATGCAAACTAGCCAATCACGAGGTAAATTGAGAACCTCGATCGGAACTATTCTCTTGGGTACTCATGCAAACACAATCCCGAGCCATGTATCACTCGGCTAACTTGTCTCCTTTGTAGGTTGTCTTCACGGGGATGAAGTGGGCGACTTTAGTCAATCACATCAACTATAACCCATCTTGAGTCACATCAGGACTTAGTTCGAGGTGAAGCCGTGTGAAATCCATTCGATTTCTTCCCATTTCCTTGAGGATGCAGAGGTTGTAGCAATCAAATTTTGGTCTTTGATGTTGACCTTGATTCGTGACATACATCACAACAAGCTACATACTCGCGATATCTCTTTTCATTCGTGGCCACAATACAAAATCTTCATGTCTTGGTACATCTTGTCTTTGCACAGGTGCAAGGTGTAAGTGAGCCATGAGCTTCCTTTAAAATCAGATCTTTGAGTTCCTTACGGTGGGGAATAAAAAGCGTTTCCCATACCATAGGATTCCTGTGATCTTCTGACATCTTAGGGGCCTTTCCTTTTGCCATGAGATGCTTGAATCTCTGGACTCGGGATGTCCTTCTTGGCGGCCTTGATCTGCTCTTCTAGAGTGGGATGGGCCTCTCGAGTGGCTAGTGTGCCTTGCTCTATTAACTCAAGGTTGAGGGCTTCAAATTCCTTGCAGAGCTCGGGTTGGTGTTCTGAATCATGACATTCTGCGCGGTGGGATTTACGGCTTAATGCATCAACAACTACATTAGCCTTTCGGGATGATAATGGACATCAAGTTATAATCCTTTATTAATTCCAACCATCTTCTTTGTCGGAGGTTGAGAGTGCGATTGGGTGAAAATGTACTTGAGACTCTTGTGAGTGCAGTGTAGACATTACTGGTGATTTCCAATCAAATAGTGTCGCCAAATTTTTAGGCGTGCACTCTGTTGCTAACTCAAATCATGGGTTGGATAATTGTCTTCGTGAGGACGGAGTTGTCTTGAAGCATAAGCTACTACCTTTCCTCCCTGCATGATGCAACCAAGACCTTAGCGCGATGCATCACAATAGACTTGAAATCTTGATGGATGTGCGGCAAGATCAATCTTGGTGCGAAGTTAACTTCTTCTTCAATTCTTGGAAACTCTTTTCACAAGCCACGTCAATCATACTTCTTTTCCTTTTTAGCGGATGGGTCATCGGTTTGGAAAGCAGAGAATCCTTCAATGAAGCGTCTGTAGTATCCGGCCAGCGAAAACTACGCACTTAATCCGCGATGTGGGTTGTTTCCATTCCATTCATTTGCTACCTTGGATGGATCAGCTGCGATTCCTCCAGCGGATACAATGTGTCAGAAGCGATTTCATGAAGCCAAAATTCACATTTCTTGTACTTGGCATAAAGATGATTCTCTTTAAGCTTTTCTAAGACCAATTGCAAGTGTTGAATGTTCTTCATCGGTCTTTGAATAGATCAAGATGTCGTCTATGAACACGACAACAAACTTGTCTAAGTATTCCATGAATACTTTGTTCATGAGGTTCATGAAGTAGGTGGTGCGTTGGTCAAGCCAAGCGGCATGCGGTGAACTCATATAGGCCATACCAGGGTGGTAAGCCGTCTTAGGAATATCCTCATTCTGATCTTAAGGTGATGGTATCGACCTCGGGTCTATCTTGGAGAAAGCGATGCTCTGTCAGGCGATCGAGCAGGTCATCAATGCGAGTAAAGGATACTTGTTCTTGATGGTCACATCATTGAGTGCTCTGTAGTCCACACACAATCTGGCGGTGCCATCTTTCTTCTTCACAAAGAGAGCGAACCCGGGGGAGAAGAACTAGGTCTATGAAACCTTTGTCTTGCAAGTCTTCAATTTGTGTCTTAAGTTCTTCAAGTTCGTCGTGGCCATTACGTATGGTCTCTTAGCAATTGGGGCTGTCACGGCTTCAAGTTGATGACAAACTCAACATCTACATGCAGTGGCATGCAGTAATTCTTCGAGGAAGACATCGGGGTAAGCTTGAACTACAGGCGTTGTCTCTAGGGACAACTCTCAAGGTGGTGGATTGTTCTACTCAAAGGAGAGCGATCCACACTAACTCTTATGGTGGTCTCTGGGTTCTTGGTGAGCACTACTTTTACTGTTGGCACAATCTATCAATCCACGATATTTGGCCAGCAATTCATCCTAGGATGATATCGGCGTTTGAGATTCTAGCACGGAAGGTTTGCTAGGAATCAGGAATGTTCCATAGCAATTTCTGCCACAGGGTGGCGAGGTAGCACAAAGGGTCCCGGGTGAGCTAAGTACCACAGGTTTCTTTAACTTATAGGTTGGCAACTTAAGCCTTTGACAAACTTTCTTGAAATAAAAGAGCGAAGCTCGAATCAAACAAAACTTGTCAGTGCTTGAATTAACGAGGCGTACCCATTAGTACTCTGAGGCACCTTGAGCTTCCTCGGTGTGGCGTGGTTCACCACGGCCATGGCTTTGTGTTGGTGTAGACCTTGATGCTGCGAAGTCGGTGACTCTTGCTTGGGGTGGGGTCTGCCTTGAGCTGGCGTTACTCTGTGTTGAGTCTTGCTGGAGCATTCGGCCGGGTAGGGCGATTGGCGAAGTGTCCTTTTTCTCCTAGCGAAGCGATGGAGGTTTCTTCTTGGATTATTTGCTGCTGGTTGCCGGCGGGCGGAGCACCGAATCCACTTCCTTGGGGGGCGGGGTGGAAGCTTGAGTTTTACGAGAGGAGGCTGCGGATGATCGAAAGATGAGTGCCTTGGAATGTAGGCTTAGGAAAGCTACCTTGTGGCCTACGAAATGACATCTTCCTTTTCGGCTAATCTCCATGAGTCTTCTTCTCATTTTCACAAATGAGGCTTTATTAACTAAGCTGTGGAAGCTAGAGTAATCATGGAGGATAAGGTGTCCTCTCATGTCCTCACGCATTCCTTCAACAAAGCGGTCGATTTTCTCTTCTTCATCAGCTACATCATTGGGGCGTAGCGAGCAAGGTGGTTAAATTTGGTTAGATACTCATTTCACGACATCGACCTGCGAAACTCTGAATTCATTCTTCTTCAATCTCATTGTTCGGTGATGCAGTTGGTACTGGCGGCTTTGAATTCTTCAGAGAATGGTGCCATGCGGGTTCAACTTGACTTGTTGTATTTCCGCAACTTCTTCTATTTATTGGCGAGACGGCGGGATCTTGTGGGGCTCAATCGTAGGCGCTCGACTTCCGCTATTCTGCTTCTTCTTCCTCTAGATTCTCATCACCTCGGGCGTGAGTAATTCTCCCGGCGTGGCGGCGTACTTCCGGTGATGGGTGGCGAAATCCACCTTGTCTTCATTTGAGCGTGGGCAAGGCGGAGTTTCTTCTCGGTGTCCACTGAGGCAGGTCTTGACTTCTAGCGGTTCATTGCGCGACAAAGGTGAGGTCTTGTCTGAGGAAGTCTGCTAGCTTGGAGTTGCGGCCATTTGGTCGATCTGGTGATTGTTTAGTAAAGCACAGAAGAATCTGAGTCTGTGAAACATGACTTGGGTCATTGTCGGGTTTCTTTGGTGGTGGAGGCGGTTCTGTCCTCGGCCCAGCCACGACCACGGCCACGGCCTCTTCCTCGACTGCGGCGAAGGCTCCTCCGGACCGGGCGGCGGCTCTTCTTGGCGGCATCTGAAGAAACTCTGAGCTTAGAACTAGAGGAGTATATGAGGTTCACTAGCCCTCTAAGGCACACAGAGACAAGAACAAAGCCAACAAAAAGAAGCGAAGCAAGTACAATACAAAGCCTAGGCGGCTATACTATAGTAAGGGGTTAAGTGTTACATGACTCTCGAACAAAGCTTATACACTAAGCTAAGTCATGACACGAGAATACAAACACATCGTCTACAAAAAAAAAACAAAAGTGCTTGCAACCCAAAAAGCGCTCGGCAAGCGCTTGCTAGCTAACCTAACTGTCGGCAGTTGCTCTCAGGGGTGACCACGGCGATCTGATTGCGAGGCGAAGCGAGCGGCTCGGCGTGAAGCTCGGCGAGCGGGGCGAGGCGTGAGCGGTGAGTGGCGTCCTGGCCCTGGACTCGTCAAACCGAGGCGGTGGGTGAGGCTGCGTCCTGTTGGACTCCCCTAGCGCGCGGCAATGGGGCGGCGTGGCGCCACTGCTGCGTCTTTGTGAGTCGGAGGCGAGGTCCTGCAGGCGGGAGCGTCGGCTCGCGCGCTGGGAGGGCGGGGCGGCGATAGGTGCAGCGGTGTGGGCGAGGACGTGGCGGCGGCCACGAGGCGTGCCAACTCTGCAGGCGGCGTCCCTCTCTGCGCGCGGCATCCCTCTCATGCTGCGGTGGGTGAGCTTCATCACTCCGATCATGTTGCTCAGAAGGGTGTCGGAGTGGGCATAGGCTGCCGGTGAGGAGTGTCAGTGCTGATCTCATCCATGGCGGCGGTGATGGTGGCTATCATCGCTGAGTAAGCTGGACTCTTTGCGTCGGCGAAGTCGTCGTCACGGTGTCGAAAATTGCTGGACACGCTCCTCGCCGGGGAGGTGCGGGTAGAAGCGGAAGGGTGACCTCGGCAAGAGATCCTCGTACTTCAACACGGCGGGTGGAGGCGGCGGCGTGCGGCGTCTGAATGGCGTCGTGGCGGCTGCCAGGGTGCCTCGGCCACGAAGAGGAAGGAAGTGAACTCGCCAACCTGGCGGAGAGGTACACTCCATCGTCCGAGGACTCGCGGGTCTCGATCCTCGTCATCCTACCACGGAGCGTGGTGTGGGGAAAACCAAAATCGACATCGGTGGCGAAGTATGTCATGAAGCCTCCTCGTTCTCTCCGTGAGCGAGGAGGTCCCCAGGCCCTCGGCGATGGGGTAGCCATCTACAAATTTTGAAAACAAGAGGAGAGTCGGCCACGGGTAAAACTCAAGTGAAATAAAGATAAATCAGAACTAGGAGTGAAGAGTAGAAGCAATAAATACTCTATATTTTTAACAAAGCTTTTTCTTAGTTTTGAAAATAAGATCCAAGTCCTTAAGGCAACGACCAATCTAACTAAGACTCTCTGATCGTATGCTCTGATACGGCTACGCCGGACCGGATTTTCTAATCAAGATCCTCTGTAAGCAGCAGTGCTATTCCACTGGATCGATGGAGATAGCACTCACAGGCATGGCATTGAATCATTCATACATGGCGTGAACTTAAAGTATCAATATTACAAACAGCGGTGACATAGACCACGTCGGTCGAGTTTTACAACGAGGGCGATCGAATAAATTGATTTGTCTGAACACCGATTCACGGTGGCGGAAGCAAAGGGTGAGCTCATCTCTTCACGAAGTAGCGTTGGGGTACCTGTGTCTGGCGATATTACCCAAGGACCGGATAATATCGGTTATGCATGAAGTACCAACAGTCAAGCAAGGCTGGCAGAGCCTGACTACTGAGATCCTAGACTACTCTTCGTCGTTTCCTTGTCCATCAACCTCTGGTTCCTCGTAGTAAGCATAGTCTCCTCCATCGTCATCCCAAGGGTTTGGGAGGCGAGGATGAGCACAACTACAGGTGCTTTCATGCCAATACACAATGCAATGATATATATGCAAGGCTTACAAGGATGGCTCGGTTCTTTTATTTGAAAGCAATACTTTAAATATCATAAGTACAAATTCCTAGCACTTAGCATTTTTAACAAGTTTCATTTTAGTTAAAGAGAAATTGTGCAATATTTGTATCGAGAGTTACCTCCACCTTCATGCTTAATTTTGATTGTGGTTACATCCACCACTAAGCGACATTGGGTACAAAGACCGGGAATAACCAATCTCGGGGCTAGGTGAGCATACAATTTTCATACCACCCACAATATTTTTGAAATAGAACTAACTCAAGTTAAGTTCCCATGTCGCCTTTGACCAGTAAGGCACGGTACATTTAAGCAGATTTGTAACTCTGCGATTGTACACTTTACCCACAGAGACAATTAACTCATTGCCCTACGATTAGTGATGCGTAGTAGTGAGAGTTGTCACGATAGCCTTTCTAAATATCTCGTCCCTTCCTCGTCTCACCCATATGGGGTTATGCCCATACGTTGCGCGGGATGTCCACCTCGTGGCCGGCGTGGCGTGGCTACACCTCGTGGCCGGCGAACTTCACCCTTGACTCGGTGTCCCATCCAGCCCGACATACCCCGAGCTTGTGCCTCCTTTAACCCTCCGGTGAGATGATTTTGAGGATTTGATAAATGTACTAAGCCAAGTCGCGATTTATTGCGGACTTGTGGTTGTACTGTTATACGGAGAGTCGTGACAAGATTAAGTCCTTAGGGTTATGCGGGCGGCTCAACCACATTCCCACCATTCTCGTGCTACATCGCACCCACCATCTTACCATCCGTCCGGGCGGGGTATTAGCGATTTAGGGTTTTGAGATGTAAATACAACAATTCAACCATCTCGGTCATTTACACAATGATTGCCCAAATCATTTATGTTTGAAATGATGATGATTAGGACACGTTAATGTCCGGTACTTAAGCAAGTCTAGCATGTAGCTTAAGTACAACCTATAACTAGTATTACCATATAATTACTAGGGTGACAATGGAATTAAAGGGATTCAAGTTGTCAAGGATGGCATAGTAATTAATTATTCAACAAATGGGTATTAACTACCTTAGCTTTAACATACATTTGATTAAAGAATTAAAGCATGCAATTTGCTATTTTAAAAGAATATAATTTGCATAAAATGTAGGCTCAATATGATCAAAGTATTGACTCGCTTGGTTGTAGGGGAGAGAGTCAGAGTAGTCTTGTCCTTGATCGCGTGGAGGTCTCAGGCGTCTCAAAATCTCTGTGAGCGAGTCAGGAAAAAGACACAACGAGCAAAAGGACTAATAAATACACAAGAATACTCAAATGAACTCCAAATTGAACAAGACCTATGCCATTAGCAAGATCTTGATTTTAGAAATTTTAGAAATTTATTTCATAATTTTTGGAGTTGAAATGGAGAGATATTAATATTTAAAGTCTCACTTTAAATTAAAATAGAAAAGGAAAAGAAAAACACAAAAAGAAAAAACAGCAGCGACATGTGGCGCTTCAGCCCACCTGTGAGCTGAAATGCTTGTGTGAAATCTTGTATGTAGCTGCGGCATGATTGCGCGGGAGGCGTGCGGGAGGCGCGAGAGAGGTGGCGTGTCTGTGGCGAGATTGCAGCGCGCGCCTTGGCGAGGGGGAAGGGAGGAGAGGGGTCCGCGGGCGTGCGTTGGCGGGAGGGGACGAAGGGCCCGGCGAGGTTGACCGGGAAGGGGAGAAAAGGGCATCACACCTCTGCGGTGCACCTGCCACATGCTGCCTATAAATAGACGGCAATAGTACTCATCCTAGCACACAACCACCTCTCTCCTTCGATCTCCTTCCTTGCAGCATTTAATTGTCATTGAGAGCATGGCTTCAATGACTAAGATCTCGGCGGCCTTCATCCTCTTCACGGCTCTAGCCTGCCTCCTCCATCCTGCGCTTCCTTCGAGTTCCACCGCAAGCTCTCCGGCTGGTCCAGTGGTGGCGCGACGTGGTACGGTGACCCCAACGGCGCAGGAGGCGACGGTATACATGCATGGACGCCCATGACCATATATTTCCAGTCAAGATACTGGCACATATGCACAAATAGGCTTAGTACTAATTAAGCCCTGCATGTACGTGCTGTAGATGGTGCGTGTGGGTACCAGGGCGCCGTCGACCAGCCGCCGTTCTCGTCCATGATCGCCGCGGGCAGCCCTTCCATATTTGAGTCGGGCAAGGGCTGCGGCTCTTGCTACCAGGTTCACCATGGATATATAGCTGGTACCATAATATGGACGTGTTATTTCATCACTTGCTTACACCACTATGTTGGGATAAATTCATTCTGCAGGTGAAATGCACCGGCCATGCCTCTTGCTCCACCAGCCCGGTGACCGTCGTCCTCACCGACCTGTGCCTGGCGGTCCGTGCCTGGACGAGCCTGTCCACTTCGACCTGAGCGGGACGGCGTTCGGTGGCATGGCGAAGACCGGCCAGGCCGACCAGCTCCGCAGCGCCGGCCACCTCCAAATCAATACGTTCGGTAAGCTAGCGCATGCATATCCTAGAAACAGTCAGATCAAGTGTGCGTATGCCACATTGTCACATGCATGTAAACGCATTCAGGGCATTTCGTTGGGGTAGCTTGTCTCCACGCACGTAAAGCACGGGACACGTGCATGCATGCACTACCTTGGTGAATCGTGTGATCGACTAACTATCGTCGATCTCTTCTTCGCCTTGGCTCTTTGTCCGTCCGTGACTTTTTGCAGGGTGCCGTGCAACTGGCAGGGGATGGACATAGCCTTCAAGGTGGACACCGGCTCCAACCCCTACTACCTCGCCGTGCTCATCGAGTACGAGTCCGGCGACGGCGACCTGTCGGCCGTCGAGCTCATGCAGAGCGGCGACGGCGCGGGGTGGACGCCGATGCAGCAGTCGTGGGGCGCGGTGTGGAGGTACAACTCCGGCTCCACCCTGCAGGCGCCCTTCTCGATCCGCCTCACGTCCAGCTCCGGCAAGAAGCTCGTCGGCAACAACGTCATCCCCGCCGGCTGGAAGCCGGGCGGCACGTACCGCTCGGTCGTGAACTACAGATGAAGCGACGAATTACCTCATTAATAGCTAGGTAGTTTGTTGGTGCGCGCCATTGTTGCGTGGAATGGCGTTTTGTGTCAGTTCGATCGATAAGGATATTATGAATAAATGTATCGGAGGAAGAAGATAGAGGAGGAGGCGCATGCATCGAGTTCTCCCCTCTACGCCTCCGGCGTTATTGCAGTTGTTTGCTTAAAATATTTTCACCGTCGATCTCGTTTAATAACCTTTATATTGGCTATTTGTCTAGTTTCTCTGCAGTGTAACTTTCAACAACCCCAATTGCGTTCAGTCTCACTACAAATTGTAAAAAAAAAAAAAAAAAATCAAAGTGATCAACGCTGCAAAAACATCCCTCGCAATTTAAAAAAAAAACACTGCAAAAACATGTTATCTTTACAGATGGAGTATATATGCCCTTAAATTCATGGATTTACCATGATTGCCTTCCAGTTTCGCAATAGGACACATATCCCCTAGTGTTTCTATTCAAATTGCAAGTTGCTAATATAACGGACTATTGACAACATTGGATAAAGAAAAAGAAGGCCAAGATCTGTGTCCATAACGGTAGCAAATCACTACCGCAAAAGTACTATTCTATGAATCACTATAGCATATGCTGTACAGTTGTACCGTAGCAGCTGATCCAAACCCTTGGATCTTTAAAGGGATGGATCAAATTTGCGACAACAGCTACGACAGACGATCTCCATACGTCACGACTAGCATATTTGACGTTCCGAAAAATTATCGTATACGTAGAATTGGGTTAAGATCATAGCTGAATTAGAAATATCTAGCTAAGTTATCTTTACCATAAACCAAATACGGCTTTGTTAGTAATCAGGTGCAACCAACACCGCGGGTGCAACCGGTCGGTTGAGGCACCAAATCAACATAAGAAAATAAAAAAATGATAATGTAGTCTATCGAGTGTTGTAGCACCTTTTAAAATTTCACATTCGAACTCAAAGCATGGTAAAAGAAACAAAATAGATAAGTTTGTGAATGGTAGCATTTTTTTGTCCTTTTCATTTAATTTTTCTCACTTTTTTACTGTTAACACAGAGTGAATTTAAACTAGAAATTTTATACATGAGCATAGTAAATTGAGAGGTACATCATAGTTTGTTTTCGGAATTTTTTGTGGTGATTTTGAGCCTCAACCGACCATGTTACATATTTTCATCATAAAGGTGGGTTGCATATTTGCACATGACATGTTGCCACTTTAGTGTTAGCATTTCTCGCACCAGAAGTTAGTGCATATGCTTAATTGGTGTAAGCAACAGTATGAAAATAGAATCTGAATGTTTCACCAAACACTCCTCGGAATATTTGAATTGTCCAAGTATATTTGACACTTCCTTTTTCTCGTGCCCAAGGTATCGAAACTCGCCAGTCCTACGGGTGACTTGTTAATTCATTGCCAATGAAAACAAACGACCCTACAAATTAAGGTTCAGTAGTATCCTTATGTGCTCATGTGCTTCGTCATAGAATTCATAGTACTACTACCACACTACTGAGTACTAAATAAATGTCTCGCCAATTTATAGTCCATCCAATAGAGTAGAAGTATCGTTCTCTGGTACTCTAGGAAGCTGGCATGTGACCAAATGGCTAGACATGTGGATTTGCACTTAGTCTATCAGGGTTCAAGTCAGATTTAATGTTAATGTCTAACAATTTTAGAAGTACATACGCGTGTGTGTTCAGTAGGAAAGCACATATTCGTGCTTTTGTGAGACCCTGCGTGTCTCTAGTAAATTCATAGCCCGAGTAAGCGACGCGCAATGATGTGTGTAGCGTGTTAAAGTGTATCCATATGCCTCGTACTCTCTCGAAAAAAGAAGCTTACATGAATCGGTGCTCGATCGCACCGTTATTTGTGACCGTTCAGTGGCTAAACCAGAAGGAAAATACAGAGTAGGGTAGAGTAATATCGTTTAAGCCTAGTGCAGAACACAAAAACTTCGCGACACTACAGTGGTACGTGGCGCCGCGGCAACTGCCAGCCCCCATGCCGATCTCCACGTGCGGCGCCCCTTCCGCCGCGCCTCGCCAAAGCACCGGCCGATCGTGAGAAGACGGTAGTAGTTCGCGCCGCCGCCGCCGCTGCAAAAGTACTATCCGTTTGTCGGCATGCCCAGCCGCGTCCCGCGTGCGTGCTCTCGCTAGACGTTTACGTCTGGCGGAGGAACGACAAAGTAAACAAGATCAATCGCAGAGAGACACGAGATTTAACGTGGAAAACCCTCTCAATGCGAGAGGGAAAAAACCACAGGCGCCAGCCAGCAACAATCTTCACTATATCGGGGTGAAGTTACAACGCTGGGGATTTACAACTCTAATTCAATATTCCAAACAGCGGCTTACAGGAAATATATATATCAGGGAAACCCTAATTCGACTAGGAAATATATATATCCGCTCCGGCCCTAAGCCTCCGGCGACGGACCTCCGCCACGCTCCATCCAGAAACTGGCCTAATTAATGTATAGAATTTGGATCACAAATCAACAACGTCCAACTTCGGTACGTACGTATGGATATCCGTGGGTCATCGGAGATGATGCGAGCGACGCAGGTGAGGTGCCCATTTCCGCTTCCACTACATCTACACGTGTTTCGGTGATCGGCAAGCCTTGGCACCTAGCGTACGCTACCTACGCGACGACGAGAGTTCTCTAGTCTCTACTACTACCTACTACACCAGAGCCAGCCCCAGCGGCCAGCGACCAACTGATTCCTGTGCGAGGGAGATGGGCCCCGACGGCATACGGCCGCACGCCGCTTATCCTAGGCCTGGCCTGCTGCGGCAAAGTTAGGCTGATTTTTCGTGGAGTTCGGGCGTTTCCCCGCTGTAGCCTGCTAATCTCGGCCCGGCAGCCAAGCCGAACATGCTCATCGAGTCAGGTGGGAACAAATACACAGATAGCTAGGATGCGGGCCGATGCGGCCGCTGGTCAGCCCGCGTTCTTCTGAACTTCTGGTCCAATTTTGAGCATGGCGAGCTTTCGCTTTACGCAGATGGCCGTGTGACGGTGTGAGTGGACAGGTTACACACCGAATAGTTGTACCGTTCTGAGAACCGAGCTGGTCTCACCTGGGATTTATTCCCTCAGGAACAGTACAGTACGTAGATACGTTTAGTGTTCAAAGCGTGTATTCGTGTTTCGTGAGGTTCATTCTCTGCTTTAGATTAGATGTATATTTTTTTTTTTAAAAAAAAGTTGTACTGTTCTACTCATACTGCAAAGCGCAGAGACATGCGGAGTTGTGGACCTTGTATTACTCATCGAGTGATTCGTGATGGATAGCATATTCCATGCCCCTACCCTATTTTCTATCTCCCACTTATAGAATAGTAGTTCAAATGGTCATAAATGTTTTTGAAAAAATTACAATATTGACACAAAACTAATATATCATGCCACATAATTTCAAATCTAAATTCAATATATACATTGAAAAACAAAAAAAATGCTAATTATGTTGAAAATGAAATCCAAAATAAAAGGGAATGGACAGAGCTACTATTCACTAAAATTTGTTTTTTGGTTTCTCATGATAAACATCGTGTTTTCAATTGATTTTTTTTTTGCAGGATTCTTGATTATATCATATTATTCTACCTACACATTTTTTTCGGAACTTGTCGTGACTATTTGGACCATTTTCTAAAGAGTGATAGAATGGTTAGCACAAAATATGTTGAGAGCGTGTGATATGTCAGTGTGTTCCTGCAGAAAAAATGGTCTCACACCATAATTCCCATTCTCGAAAAATGGAGAGAATAAGATGGAAGTTTTCCTTTTTTTTGGTAAAAGGGACCATTTTTTTGGTAGAAGTTCTCTTTCTGGGAAAAGGAGAAGTGGACAACACATCTTAAAATGAGCCTAAGGATTAGTCCGTTGTGATGGTGGTCGTTTAGGGATGCGCTAGTGGGGTTTGGGGCTTTTGCGGTTTGGGCATAGAAGAACACTAGTTGAATGCTCATACATTGTTATGGATACAAAAAATATTGCATTAGCATATCAAGCCATCTTCGTTGGACTCAGCTTGCTCATGCCTTTGACTCTGTCGCGGCATTGTACCCTCGGCTCCGCCATCAGGTCTAGCTAAGCTACATTACGACCTTGCATTGCACCTCTGCTGTAGACCTGTTATGGATGACTCGCCATAGTATGACTTAATTTTATAGGCTTAGGCAGTGGCGGAGGACGAAAAAAATTTAAGGTATGGCGAAGTCGCTAACATAGATAGTAAAGTAATATATCTCAAAATGGTTCACTAGATGTAGTGATAGTCAAGCACAAAATATATAAGTAAAAACATTTAGAATAAATAGAATTATAGAAAAATACAAGCAAAGTCAACTAACCATGTGATGATGAAGCTTCAGTCACGCCTAGATGACCTAGGCAACTGCATTTGCCTATCTTTCTTGTTTTGAAATGTTTTCTTGATCTTCTCAAGATCAATTTCTTTGAATATTTCTCGCTCAATGTAGCACACCATTAAGTCATTAAGCCAAGCATCGGACATCTTGTTGCGCAATTCTGTTTTGATAATCTTCATAGCCGAAAAGACTCTTTCAACTGATGCCGTCGCTACTGGTAGTATCAATGCCAGCTCAATTAGACGATAAACCAATGGGAAACCAGTATGTCTATCAAGTTCAACCATTTGTGCAGCTAGGCTTGCGAGATCATGACAATCTCTAAACTCCTCAAGTCTTCTCACATGAATAATAAATAACTCAAGTTGATCTTTTATACCCCTCTTATCGGAATAGGAGAAATCATCAGAATATATCTCAGTAAGCCGAGCAAGCTTGTCCACATCAAATTTAGAGAATGAATCTCTTGGGTCAAGACAAGAAAAGCAAACAAGCAATTCTGAAGATACCTCATTAAACCGATGATCAAACTCTGTGGTAATAGCATCTATAGCAGCATAGAAGGTATCGACACGAAAATAATGGTCTTGAGTGATGTTGTTCTTGCCCCCTTTTCTTGATCTGCCAAATCTTGGTACTACTTCATTCATATTTGGTATTGGAATATCATTTTCATTGCAAAATTTTGTGGCTTCCTGTAATAGTGGCTCCCAACCATCATTCCTCAAATTCATCAAGCGTGTTCTCACATCAATAACCAAAGACATGGCTTGAACAATATTTTGATCCTTCCTTTGCAAGATAAGAGAGCTCATTTGTGATGCGTGAGATTTGCAACATCATCTTCATGATGAACACAAAGCTAAAAGACTCCATGATTTCCACTAAACCTCGCCCTACAAGGATTACGCACATCTTGATGCACAATTTGTAGAACTTCAGTCTTGAATCACATTGATTCAATACAGTAATGTCTTGTAATGAGAACCCCATCTTGTATCTCGAGTCTAGCCAAGGATGTTGCTTGATGTTTCCCTCTTCTGAGAAATCTCTCCACTGCTCAACTTACCTAAAAGAATCTGCGTTGCTTATCTAGCAATAAATCCTTCCTCTTGCAAGATGAAGTAGTGGTGTTCACAATCAAGGCCACATATTCGAAGATATCCTCAATAGATGAACAACATCTTGAGATGGAAACAACTACCAACTTGCAATTGATGAGCAAAGCAATGGACATAGAAAGCATATGAGTTCTCATCACGAATAAACTTAGAAGGCCATTAAATTCTCCTCTCATATTAGAAGCACCATCATACCCTTGCCCTCATGATTTGCAATGTGTAGCCCATGCTCACCAAGTACTTCAACAATCTTTGTCTTGATTGCTTACGAGGTTGTCTCCTTCACATGCTTAATACCTAAAAATCTTTCAATCACTTTTCCTTTCTTATTCACAAACCTACAACATAGATATTATAATCTAATTAGCTAATTTTAACAAAAATTGAATATCGATAACCAATGAACATTATATAATCAATAACTTACCTCACAACCACGACCATTTGTTCTTTGACAGATATATCACGAGATTCATCTATAAGAATGGAGAAAAAACAACCCGCCATCTCTTCCTTTATTGCTTTGGTGACCTCAATTGCACAACACTCTGCAAGTTCTTTTTGAATTGTTGGGGAAGTCATCTTGGCATTTTTGGGACATGTCTCATCAAATGCAAGCCTCACTTGTTCATTCCTTTCTTTATACCAATCAAGAAACTCTAGAAAATTCCCCTTATTCAAAGAAGCAAGGGACTCATCGTGTCCACGGAATGGTTCACCTTGCAATGTGAGCAAACTCACAATACCCAATGATGTATCCAACCGAGTTTCATATTTGATTAGTGCATCTTTTGTATGTTTGTCAACCTTATGTTTCACACTTGTTCTTTGATTTTTGAAATCTTCATATGTTGTCCTACACTCGTTATGGATTTTCCATCATGTTTTGAAGCGCCAAATATGCATTCTTCCAATTGTTAAACCCCAATGTTGTAAAGACATCATATCCAAATTTGTCATCCAATCGATCATGCTTGAAAAGATAACAATAAAAGCAATAAGCCCTATCCTTCGCACATACTTGTATTCAAGCCAACAATGTTCCTTGAACCAATTTTTACGAAAGGATCTTTTAGTATTTGATTTTGGGAACTTATAGCCAATTGGTTGAGTTGGACCCTTATCTATGAAAGCCCTTCTAACCGGATCTAATATTGATAGAAAATTGATCAATCGGTATCTGAAGCCGGATCGATGATAATATGATCGGATTGAACTGAGTTATAATACCTTCCCATCGTTTCAATCTCCTCTTCAACTTGTAATCGTGCCATATCATTTTCCATCTCCTCTTCAAGCTGCGGCGACTTGTTCAAACTCATCGAGTCATAGTCATCTTCCATATTAATATTTTTAATTCTCGTACTTGAAAATCGACCAAATCAAATTAATTGATAACCAAAAGATTGAATAAACAACAATTAAAAAAGTGTCAGATTTGTTGGAGGACTTACCGTGATGTCGTGTGGTGTGCGATCGCCGCTCGGTGCTCGCCGGCTTGCTGTCGCTGGCTCGCTGCCCAAAACGGATCGGCGAAATCACGTGATTGCCGCCTCGCGGCGCCGCTGCGATCGGCAAAGTCACGAACTTCGCGAGCGGAGGTGGCGTGTCGTTTGTCTTTGGGCGACTGGAAAGCGAGCGAGCAAAGCGGCTTGGACGGTGCGACCCACAAGGCCTGGCGGACAACGGGACAAGCCCATAAAGCAAGCAAAGCAAGGCCCAAAAGCTAATAACGATTCGGACTTCTATCTTCTTCTTCTGCGATGCGAGCGATTCGGACTTCAACGGCGGCGGCGGGAGCTTGAGTCTTCAACCTTGCAACCATGGCTACGAGCAATTGGGGTGGGTATCGTGGCGAAGCCAAGGTAGGGCGAGCGCCCTACCTTGCCCTACCGGGTCCTCCGCCCCTAGGCTTAGGTCTATTTTTAGCTCGCAATCCCGACAAGGGTAGACAAAAAAAATTTATTCAACAAAACTAAACATGATAAATAATAATAATTTATCCAGAAAAATAATAAAAAATGAATTTGAGATCTTATTTTAGCTTTGGGCATGGCCTTGTGTGGCCGGACTTCTCTAGGCCCGATCGACATGGTGTTGGGTTAGATCTACTCCACCGTCATGCTTGGCTTGTGTCACACCCTCGACTCGGCTCGCGCGCCACGCCTGACCAAGCTGTTGTGGCATCGACACGCCTCAACGTCATGCTCAACCTCCACTGTACTCTCCTACTTTTCGGTTAAGCACCAAAAGATATAAGGATGGTAGGAAGTCTATTCTGTGAAATCTGACCTTGCATTAAGCATATGCTAGGAACAACGCCAATGTGTATATATAGGCTGCTGATGACTCTTTTTAGTAAACACCGGAACAACAAAGAAGTGGAGAGAGAAAAATGCTAGTGAAGCTTATAAAATTGTTACGAGGTACAAAAGTCGGGCAATCAACTAAAACATGGAATTTTCCTACGGAGAGATAGGGAAAAGGAAAGAGTGGCGATCGCCTGGTTGCACTCTTGCCCCATCAAGCTGACCCCAGTGTGCGCAGCAGGCCACACATCTGTCTCTGTCAACCACTACTATAAAAGGTCATACTAACGCCTCATCACGAGCGGTTCCAAAGGAGCCGTGCGTGTTGAATTTCTCTGAGCGGTTCCCTTTGAAACTGTCTGTGATAGTGCCTCATTACAAACGGTTCTTATTACCAACCGTCTGTGATACTTCATAGACGGTTCATAATAAGAACCGTCTGTGATAGTGCCTCATCACAGACGGCTCCTTCTACCAACTGTCTGTGATACTTTCAAGTCATGGTAAAATCAGAGAGTAAGAAAAATTCCAAGTCATGGTAAAATTAAAGAGTAAGAAAAATTCCAAGTCATGGTAAAATCACAGAGTTACTTATCACAGACGGTTGTTAATCCCAACCGTCTGTGATGAGGTACTTATCACTGACGGTTCGTTTTAAGAACCGCCTATGATGAGTTACTTATCACGAGCGGTTTTGTATGAAACCAAATCGTAATTCGCAGCTGAGAATTTGAAAATTTTGAGCAGCGTGCGCAGAGGCAAAATATGTCCTTATATATTATGGCCGACCTCCTCTGGTCGCTTCGTCTCGCCTCCGCGATCCGGTCCTCCTCAGGCTCAGTCCTCCTTGCTCGTGATCCTCCTCCGAGCTCACTTTGTAGCTGCTCCTCCGGTCCTCCGTAGCTCCCCGGCCCCCGCTACACCTCCGAGCTCGGTCCTCCCTTGCCCGCATGATCCCCAACAGTGAGATTCGCGCCAACACCAACGCCGACCTCCTCTAGTCCTCCTCGCCGCCGCCGACGCCGTGCTCCTCAGTCCTCCTCCGACGTCGATGTCTCGGTATATGAGGTTTTGTTGGTACTTTTGTATATGAGGTTCTATTAGATTCAGATCCAGATTTGTATGTATGAGCTTGTGGTACTTGTGTTAGATTCATATCGATTTATGTTAGATTCTCCTCCGATTCTATACATTGGTACTTATATATGATCGAGTGTATGCGCGTATCCATGAATCCATGGCTTGAGAAATTTATTGGGAGGCTTAGGAGTTGGGAATCCATGTATGTGTATCAATGAATCCATGTTTGGGAGGCTTCGGAAATGGCAGTGTATGTGTATGAGTGTATCCATGAAATGACAATATTTTTTTTTTGCAATCAAAAAAGCTATCATAGACGGTTGGAACAAGAGTCATGCATGGCAACTATCACGAGACGGTTGGAACAAGAACCGTCGGATCTGTGATATTGTTTTCACTGAGCGTCTCTTGTTCGAACCGTCGTGATAGCTTTATCACGACGGCTCAAAAACCGTCTGTGATAACCGCTTGTTATCACAGACGTGCTTTTACGAGACGGTTGAAAAATGCGTGATGACGATTCGGCAAATGCGTGATGAGCTTTCGTAGTAGTGAACCCCGCCATGCGTCGGCGTTGCAATAGTCGCCGTCACGCGCGCGCCACGCTGCGCCCACGCGCGCGCGCTGGCGCCGCGCGCCGCGTCGATTCCATGACGCGTCCACGGCTTCGTTCATCGGTCTCGTGGCTTATGCCGACACGCGCGCAACCTCCAAGCCTCGGCCTCGTGGGGACACGCTAGGGTTTTGGCGAGTTACTCATGAATGTGGGTAGGCAAGTCACGCGAGCACACGGCTAGAGGTGTCGGCGTGGAGGCTGCGAGGTGTTGAGAGAGGGCTAGGGAACCGATGGAGGCGCCGAGTTTGGGAGGCGGGCGCGCGGAAGGTGAGTCGAGCAATAGGGTGGTGGCCCACTGTCATTTCGCGAATTTTGCGATGAGATAAGCACATGTCCGGGGTTTGGCGTTTGGGCATGACAAGCATATAAGGTACATGGGAAGCTATCACCAAGTTGATATATCTGACATGAAGTAATAAAATTTTGTTAAGGTGCATAGACCCTTAATTTCTTGCCACGATTGATTTTCTCCGGATCATAATATAAAAAACTTTGCTAGGATGGGATATTTGTTTCACAAAATCCTTAAGCAATTGAGAGGTCACGCGATCATATCTTTACTATTGTAAAAGAAGAACTTGGTAGTAGTGGTGGTTAGTATATTATCTACCACCTTTTCTTCTCATCTTTTGAGTTGGTAGGATCTTTTATGGATAGATATGTATAAATGCATAAGTTACTTGATGGAACTTATGTGACTTGTGATAAGATTATATGTAACTTATTTCTTTCTCTTTACTATTATAAAAGAAGTAGTTGGTAGCGGTGGGAAGCTGTCATATACCATCTCTCCTCCCCACCTTTTGAATTCGTATGATCTTTTGTGAATAGATATATATACATGTATAAGTTACTTGAAGGATTTTTATGGATAATTAAATTATTTGTGCTTGTGGCATATGATAAAATTATATATGACTTGTTGATTAGATGCAAATTATATATGAAATTTTTATTTATGGGATAATTACCTTATTTTTTAGATAATGGAAGAGAGAATCTCTCCCGGCCTCTGCATCAAGGATGCACACAACCAAATTTATTACAAGAACAAGAGTACCAAAATAACCAAATGTATTACAAGCGGCTTGGAACCTTACAACCAAAATACTAATGGAGATTAAGTTCAATCGTTGCAAATCCTGTGGCTAAGCCGCCACCCATGCATATTGAGGATTTGCTTTGCATACCTCAACCTTAGATTCCCGACCAACATGGACTCCTTCTGAGCAGATTTTTGCATGTTTGCCCAAACACTCAACCAACCAATGCCCACTCAAAAAGATAGTTTACAAGGGATTAGCGTCACACTTTTTTTTTTTTTAATAAAAAACAACATCATTCCAACATAACCAAATAGACCAACATAAGGCACTAGCTCCCACTAGGAGTTGTGACTTTAAATTTTTTGGAATACGAGCTAACCAATTTCTAAACATGTGTGCTATACTCACAGGAGAAGAAAGATTAAACACACATTGAACAACCCACCATGCAAGACGTGCAAAAGGACAGTCAATAAAAAGATGTTGAATTGTTTCCTCTTTAATGTAGAAACAACATTGTTTGCTTCCCCTCCAATTTCTTTTAAGCAGATTATCTTTAGTTAACATTACCCCTCTCTTGAGATACCATAGGAATATCTTCACTTTTAAAGGAATTTTAATTCTCCAAAAGAAGTTTGTAATTGGGGCTTGATAATTGCCACTAAATGCCCCATATAAAGACTGAACCGAAAAAAGTACAGACTTAGTCAAATTCCACCTAAACACATCCTTTTGAGAGCTTAAATGTAGATCGGAAATTCTTAAAATTAACTCGTTCCAAGCATGTAACTTAGGCCCAATAATAGGTCTACGAAAGGAAATATTTAAGGTTGAGCTCAGAATATTTGCCACTGTATCGTCCTTTCTCCTTACTACATTATAAAGAATTGGATATTGTCCTTTCAGCGGAGAATCACCGAACCAGATATCTTCCCAAAACCTAGTTTGTATTCCATTTTTAATCTGGAATGAACCAAAGCAAAGAAATTGATCTTTAATTTTCATAAGGTCTGACCAAAAATGGGAAGTCCCAGGTTTATTAACCACCTGCGACAGACTCTTGTCCCCCCATGTATTTCCTAGTCAGCAAAGATTACCAAACTCCTTCTTCATTAAGCAGCTTAAACAACCATTTCCCGAGCAAGCTTTTATTTTTTGTGTGCAAGTTCTGAACTCCTAAACCGCCATGCTCTTTGGGCGAACAAACTAGACTACATTTTGCAAGCTTATATTTACGTTTGTGACAGTCACTCTGCCAGTAAAATCTAGAGCGATAAAAGTCTAGCCTTCTGATAACCTCTCTAGGAACCTTAAAAAAAAAGAAAACATATATATTGGCAGACTGCTGAGTACCGAATTAATAAGCACTAACCGTCCACCCACAGACATATTTTTTTCCTTTCCAAGTACTAAGCTTTCTCTCAACTCTATCCTCAACCCTTTTCCAATCACTATTCCTTGATTTTTTAAAATGAATTGGGATTCCTACGTACCTGAAAGAAAAGTCCCCACTTCACATCCAAATAAGCGTATCTTGAGATTCAACATCGATGAACGAAGGTCCGATTGTTGGCCTGATCTTTCGATGAGAAGATAAGTTCGGTAGTAGTCGCTCAACTCTCACAATATTGGCTACGAGCTCGCAAGGCCCGAAACCACGCAATCGCTGAACTGCTCGACAAGTCGTTATCAACCATGCACGGATACCCGGATGACCTGACCACGAAGGTCGATTCCTGCATACACCGAAGAAGCACGCAAGAACAAGATAAAGCAATCTGAAATTGCAAATAGGAATTGAAATATTTGAATTGAGTTGGAATTCTGAATAAGGATCTTAATTGGGTAGTCTAGTCGACACATGTAAAAGAACAAGTTGCAATGAAGGCAAACTAAACATAAACAAAATCCCAGAAAACTAGAGGGGGTGCGACCTCCTTAAATAGGGGATGAGGAGCCACACATCTAATAGAACTAAGGGGGTGGGACTAATCTCATGGGTTACTGTTCACGTGAACAGTAACTGCACCCCAGTGGTCCACCGACAGATGGGCCAAGTTCAGTACGATTACAAGGCCCATATTGGCCCAAACAAGTGATATGACGTCTTTTTTTTTATGATTGCGATCAGTCCAGAAGGAATTTGAAGATGAGGGTGGATCCGTTTGAAAAAGGACGAGATAAGCCTTCAATCAAGTACTCATAGACCTCAAACGGAGTTCGTATACGAAAGTTATACCTGTTTTAAGTTGATACTGTCAGACTGATTCTGGAGGCCGATCAATGGATTCCAAAACACGTCCAGCTCGAACTGCTTGCTTGTCTTGAACCAAAAGTGACATGGTGCTGCACATATATATATATTATCATTAGGTAGCATCATATAGTTCATATAATATAAAAACACTCCTAAAAACGAGCTCACCTTATAATTTAAGTGAAGTGTACAAGCCCTTGTATTTGGAACAGCAAGCATAGCAAATTTGATTGTATCTATAGGGGTTATGTCCTCATCAACATCTTTAGCAGAACCAAAACAAAAAATATTAGGATAATTACCTTATGGATACTGGTTTTCTAAGTTAATAACTTATATTATATTTATTTAAAAGCTATTGCAACACAGAGACACTCGGCTAGTCCTACAAAAAAACACAGATAAACCCACCTTAAGTAGAGTTAGCATGGCTCGAACCGTAGACTTTAGCCACATGGCACTAATGTAGCTACACTGCATATCTAACATGAGCAACTTTTTTATTTTTGAAATCTAACACTTAACATTCTAGAAATGCTAATGTTTTTTTTTTAGTTTTGATGGATCACTTCTCTATAATTATTATTATTTTGCTAGGAATTACTTCTCTAGAAATTAACAGCGTGCCAAGTACATTGCTATTTCCATAGAAGTAGAAAGGCATCTAGCTGTAGGGTTGAAACCTATGTTTTGGACCTCACCAGAAGCAGATGCCATATTGGAGCAAGTTAAATCTACATATCTCGTGTCTGGAATTGATTGCTAGATACCTCAATTCCAATCTCCATGATTAACTGAACAATCAGAGCACCAACCACGAATCAGAATACAGAAGCTAGAATATCAACTTGCGAGGTCAAAACCGTCGGCAGAGCACCATGCATATACATGTACTCCTACGTACTACACTCACCGATCTGCAGTTCGTTTCTCGTTCTTTATGATTGAGGAAACAGGCATCGTGAGTGGGCCGTGGGCGCCAGCAACCACCAGCAGGAAGTCAGCAGGACGCCAGGACGTGAGGTTTTTGTCCTCGGGCGACGCCGCGAGGAAAGGAGGAAATTAAGCACGCCTGCTGGGAGTACGGCGGCAATGCGTGAAACCACGAGGAGAGAACTTTCGGCCCGGATTTCGGCTGGTAAGCGACGACGAGCGGGCGAGTTTAGTCAGCCGTCTTGTACCGTCGGTGAAACGTGCTTCATGTCCCGGCGCTGGTGCCAAGATCGAGGGGAGCCCTGATTCCTCAATTCGCGGCTTAGAAAAAGGAAACAAGCACGCCGGAGGATGCGTCGTTCGCACTAGTTCTTACCACATGTTCCACCAAGTAGTAGTAATCCATCGGAACCAGTAACTCCCTTCTATAATAACCAACCAACCGAGGCACTAGCAGTCTAGCAGTGACAGCGCTGGTAACTTTCGACTGATTGGGCCGTATGATGAGACTTGTTAACTGTGGACTTGCGGTGATGTTTGGTTCAATGCATAGACTTCTGGGATCCAATATTATTTTTGGATTACAACACTGGACGAGAACACGCACACACCACACCATATGCACACACACGAATGCGTTTTCTAGGAGAAGCTTATAATCGTGGATGCCATGATTTGTACAAGACAGCTTAAAACTACAACCAATTAATCAAGTAATGTGCTTTTCGATCTTAGTCACCAACTCCGGCAGATCCGACCCCCTCCCCTGTAATCTCTCGCTGGCTATCACCGGTGGCGAGCGAGAGGGGGACCCATCTCGTTTCGTAGTTTCCTTTTGGTTTCTTTGTTTCTCTTCTCTCTGCAGTAGAGGATTCTCCGCAGTCATGTCGCTGTCCATTGCTTTTCCGGTGATGGCTTGCATCTTCCTCGGCACTGGCGTTCTAGGTGAGTTCCTCCTCCCGATAAACTCCCTAGTGGGCTTGGCCTTGTGGTCTTGGCGTAGATCGCCGTGTATTCCAGTGTGCCAACTCTCTCCGATCAACGTGCCTTCTGCCCCCTTCTTCAAGACTTCGGATATGCAACTACTCCTTATCTTCAACACCCCACAATATGGAGCTCTGCCAAGATTGAAGGCCACCACATCACATGTTCTCGGTGGAGAGAAGTTCCACGAGTACATTGCTAGTGAGACTTCACCGTCGCAGATCCTCAGCCCCAACCTCGTCAACCTCCGCCCGCTCCAAAGAAGAGCCATGGAAGCCCCTACACATGTCCTGTTGCCTTGGATCACCGACGATGAGGTCGTCGTGTCCAAATCTGGGCATCTACGACATGAAGGACAAGCGTCGTCGGCTGCTGCTTCACCATCCTCGGTGGTGTTGCCACTAGTTGGACCTTCGCTTTTCTTCAATTTCGATATAGGTCCTACCTATGTTGTTCAAGGACTTGTATGTAATTTGTTGTCATTCAAGGTCCTTCATGTAACACTGAGTTGTACCGTAAATTTAGTTATAATCCGAAGTCTCCTGGCCCATTTGGTCCATATTGCCTTTAAAAAAAGTAATGTTCTTTTTTTAAGAAATATGTATGAGAGCTGCCTATTATATTAATAAAGAAGGAGTCGGTACAGATCCAGAAAAGAGTCTACAACAAAAGGAGATTTTAATTACACATTATAAATTACTCCAATCCCTTAACCTCAGCTAGGTTCCAAGTTTTACCCTCGTCCTTTATCTTTGACACCAGCTCTATAGGGTTAGTGAACTTGCTCTTGAAGATTATGGCGTTGTGTTCCTTCCAGACATCCCAAGAGGTTAGGATGACAACCGTTGCCATCGCCCTCCTTAGGACACCTCCCAAGCTGTTCATTTCAGTCCACTAGTCCCCCATGTTGCAACTATGTGGCCAGTTGGAAGGCTTGAGCGGAGCACACCCTAGCCATTCTGCTATTTCATTCCACACTCATCTAGTATATCTGTATTGCAAAAAGAGGTGTAGGGTCGCTTCTGGTGATTATCTACAGAGAGGACAAATGTTGTGATTAGGCTATCCTCTCGCTTGTAGTCTGTCCGAGGTCCAAAGGCGGTTTTGGATGGCGATCAAGACGAAGAATTTGGTTTTGGGGGTAGATGTTTTCCAGATTAGTTGATGTACTCGATAGTTACTGATCCGAGGAACTGCATCCTATAGGCTAATTTAGCTGTGTAAGTGCCATCTGGGGCTTAGTTCTAGATCTCATCCGAGGCAGTTGGATTGATATTGACTGTGTTTGTTTGCTCCCAAAGAAGTAGGAATTGTTGCACGTGTTGGAAAGTTATACCCCTGAATGTCTATACCCTGAATCCATCGACCATCTTGGAGTGCCACACTTACTGTTCTTTTTCCTTCTTAACAATTGGAAAATCTTTGGGACGAGGTGTTTGGGGGTTGTGCCATTTATCCACGGTGAGGACCAAAATTTGGCCTTTCCCATCACCTAGAGTGATAGATGTGGCCGCCGAGAAGAGGCGACGGTCGATATCGTCGCACGATAGATTTGTACCTACCCAATGTTTTTTTATCTGCCTTCCATACTTGCCAGAGTCAGCGAAGCCTGAGGGACCATGCAAATTGTTCGAGGTTGTAACAGCTAGCCCAAATTTCAATTTTCAGTCGAAAATAAAGTTTAATGATTTTTGTGGAATTTTCAAAAGCTTTTCCTTAATTAATTTAAAGATAACCAATTTTATCTGCAAAATCTATTACCAAAAAATAGTTAGAAATATTTTAGTTAAATCCTAAATACCTCAGAGAATTTCTGTGAATTTTCTCATAATTTTTGGATTTAGTTTACTATATTCTAAAGCCTAATTGAATTATCAGTAATTATTTAAATCGGAAATCAAAAGAAAATCTCCAAACAGTCAATGGGCCGAAACCCACTCGGCCTAGTCCATTTCATGTGGCTCTCATTAACCCGCGCCTCTCCTCTCTCTCGCGACAATGCCAGGCCCACCGGTCACCTCTCTCCTTCTCTTTTTCTCACCCGCGCCCGCATCAACCCTCATCAGCCGTTGGATCAAAATCCAACGGCCATCTTTCGTGAGACGTTCGGAACCCCCGAAGACCCCACTCATGTGGACCGTCAGATCTAAATCTAACGGCTCGTGTGCCTCCGAGACATTACTACTCACTCGCACCTCCCCTCGTTCTATCGTGACCGCTTGGAATTAAATCAAGCGGTGCGCCGATCCTCACTTACCGGTTCGCCCCATCTATGCTTTTTTGAATGTTGGTTTGCAGCCCTGAGACTTGACCAAAGCTTTGAAGAATTGTGGTCATTGCTGTGACGTCGTCCTTTATCGGATAGATGAAGATTGCCATGTCATTAGTGTACAGAGATGTCCTTAGCCTAGCGAACTAGCCCCGCAAATGTTATAGGTGGCCCAGGTCAGTCGCCATCTCTAAAAGTCTGTTAAGCGGGTCAATGGCCAGAATAAAGAGGAAATGGGATAGAGGGTCGCCTTGTCTCAGGCCCCTTCCATGGTTGATACTATTTCCCAGGCTACCATTCAATAGGATCCTAAAAGAAGCCATTAATAAGAGAGCCAAGAGCCAGTCTCTCCATTTGGATGTGAAGCCTCTTCTTTGCAACAATTCGAAAAGGTAGCCCCACAAGACCGTGTCGAAAGCTTTGGTTATGTCTAACTTAAGGAAGAGTGAGAGGGTTTTGAACTTGTGCAATCTCCTTGTCAGGTTTCACACATATATGAAGTTATCTTGGATGCTTCTTGTCTTGATGAAAGCAATCTGGCTTAAGGATATGAGGCTATTAAAAAATTGCACTAGTCGTAGAGCTAGCGTCTTGGAGATCCATTTAGCCATCTGACGAGGATCTAATAATCCTTAATTAATTAAATTATTTATCGGTAATCATTATTATAGATAGCAATAGCTCCATATTATTTATAAGGATACCCCTTATCATATATAAGGGAGAAGTTTAGCCGAGTGGTCGTGAACCATTTTTACGACCACCATATATGGTCGTAAGATTTCCTATGACCACCTTGTGGTCGTAAGGCTTACTACAACCACCTCATTGTCGTAAGCCTTACTACGATCAGGTCAACTACAACCACCCTATAGTCAACAAAGCCTACAGATATACAAACCCAATCGATTAGGGACACTTATGCGCTGTGTTTAATATACATAGTAGTTAATATGTGTTATTATTCTCTGAGATAATTGCACTTATTAAGCATGTGTCTCTGACATAACTGAAAAGCGGCGTAGAAGAGTTAGTCTTTGACAATAACTATCACAGAACGTGCGCATTTTATCAAGCATTGAGACGCCTCTTGGTATGGAACAACTGCCACCCCTCCACACGCTATATAAGGAATAAAGTCAGTGGATAGAGAGGAAAGAAGGAGCAATTCGATCAAAGACAAGATCAACAGACGGGAGTCATTAAGTCATAGTTCTAGTGATTTCTTCCCTGTTGTAAAGCATAATCAATACAACGACACAAGAGTAGGGTTATTATTCTCTGAGGAGAAGACCCAAACCTGTTTAAATTCCTTGTGTCTTGTTCAGTGTAGATCTAATTCAAGGAGAATCCCCAGCATACATTCATAAGATCAATACTAAACCATCGACACCATCCCATGAATGAGATTGATCGGTCTGTAGTCAACACCTTCTCTACCCCATCTTTCTTCGGAATGAGGGTGATGGCTGCTGTGTTAATTAGGTGGAAACTGGCCATGTGGAGGCAATGGTAGCTTCGGAAGACCCCCATGACATCAGCCTTTTATGATGGACCAGCAAGATTTATAGAAGTTGAATGTAAACCCATCTGGGCCTGGTGCTTTGTCTCCTAGCATTTGCGCTAGCGCGTTGGCGCTTCCTGTTCTGTGAGGGGGTCCTCTAGGCTGTGGAGGTCATGCATGATGAAATTCATTGTCTCCCATCTTAGGTCCAAAGATCTGGCGTTCGGTAGGGACATCATGTGTTGGAAGTGTTGTCGTATTCTTCATGCTTCTCTTTGTGTAACAAGGCTCATCCTTGCTCCCTTTGCAGTCGTTGGATGTGATTTTTTTGCCTCCTTGAATTGACTTTAAGGTGAAAAACCTCATGTTTGCATCGCCCTCTCTGAGGTTGGTGATGCGGGAATTTTGCCTTTTCCTTGATCGCTCGATGACTGCAAGCCCCATCACTCTTTTCTTTAGTGCGGTTCTGAGGGCCCGTTCATGCGGCTATAGCCATCTACTCTCCTAGGCTATATCTAACTGGAGGATCACTCCTTGAGCCATGTGCAACTGCAATTTCGCTTAAGGGAACAAGGATTTGCTCCATGTCTTGAAACACCTTGCCGTTTCAGCAAGCTTTTAGTTTAGACGATGGATTGGCTCCGTACGGCAGTTGTTTGCTTGCCATGCATTTTGGACCACATCCTTGAATCTCATCATCTTTAACCATTTTTTCTTCAAAACAGAATGTTGGAGCCCTCGTTGGGCCACTATTGTTTGAGAGAAGAAGGGGGCAATGGTCCGAGAGAGAAGTGGAGAGAGCGTGTAGACCATGCTGATCAAAGTGGATGTCCTATGTTTCATTACAGAAGACCCTATCCAGCTTGATGAGAGTTGGGATTTCTCGCTCATTGCTCCATATGAATTTTCTATTTTGTAGGTGGATCTCTTTAAGCACGTAGTCATTAAGGGTGGTCCGGAATTGTCCCATTCTTCTTCGATCGAGGTTCCCATTATTTTTGTCGCATGCTCGGTAAATTAGGTTAAAGTCCTCGAGAACCAGCCATTTCGAGTCGGTAGTGGTTTCAATGGCCTCAACTCTTCCAAGAAGACCAATTTTTCACTGTCACGGGATGGGCTATAGATTGCCGTTGGGCAGAAAGCCGTGCCGTAGTTCTTTATCGTGATGGGGGCCGATAAGCTATTAACGTTGCAGGCGATATCCTTAATGGATATGAAGTCGTCGTTCCACAGCAGAAGAATGCCACCCCGAGTGCCGACGGCGCGAACTTGTGTAGTCTTCGATGTAGTCTAGGTGGCAGTGGGGCATCGTCGGCTCGGTTGGCGAAGGTTATCCATACCACCTTTGCGATGGTGCTCGGATTTGCCGTCCAGACCTAGAGATTAAGCGTTCTTGTACCTTCGAGGCACTGCATGGTGCACTTCCGGCGATTACTAAATCGTTATGCTACTACACTATGCTATTACAACATCGAATAGAAGAAAAAACGGAGAGTATAAAGGAATCCATGCGCTATAACTTACGAAACAAGTACCCCACATACACGTGTCTCGGATCAAACACCAACTGACAACCCCTCATCCCCACGAGGCGCAGATTTGGGCCATCGAGCCTACACGTGGGGCCATCTTAACGACCAACTAACGGCCGATTCGGTCTTTACTATGCGGCCGCTGCTTTTGTGTTTTGTTCCTTCTTTTTTAACCAAAGGACAGCTGTAGTGTACTAAGATAAACGAAAAGGTTTGTTTCGACCTCAGGCAAGCATAATTCTAACCTTGCTTACCAAGAAAAACTGTGTGATCTTAGAAAAAACTAGTCAATTTGCTAGGTGAATTAAGGATCGGTTTAGAACATAGTAATTAATTTCACAAGTTTTCTACATGGGTTTTGCTGAACATTGCTTAAATCCTCTAAAATTCCTTCAGAAATCCTACGCTCCAAATGGGACGAACCCACGACGGTAAGGAAAATCATGATTCGTTAGGCAACTTGTTTTTTTTGCTATAATCTCTTCAAGGGTGCGGAGGAAATAATCATATAAGTCATTGTGTTCCCATTTCGATCAGGGGAAAAAATCCCGGCCGATTGTAACCGGTCTTACCGTGGCGACCGGGTGAACAATAATCGGCCAAAATATTTTAATTTTAGATTTGAATTTTTAATTGCATAATGCATTTTCTAGGTTGATTTATGCCTATTTTGTGCTAGATTACGTATTGTATGAGCTAAATATACTTGAATTATTGTTTTTGACCGATTTGTATTTTATATGAGCTAAATATGTTAGTTTATGTATTGTATGAGCTAAATACACTATATTACATATTGTATGAGCTAAATATGCACTTCATTAAACACTTTCTAATTCAAAATTCCAGCTGGTTTTTCTAGTTTTTTAAACCGGTTTTTTCGGTTTTCAGGCGGTAACCAGTCCGGTTACCGGTTTTTTAAAACCCCAGTTCAAAATTCAGTTTATGAAAAACGGCTGGTTTTTTTCCCGGGATTTCCGATAACCAGCCGGTTACCGGTACCATCTGACGAGCAGATTTGTCCCAGTAACGGTTTTTGGATCCTTGGTTACGATTACCTAAACATAAGAGCAAATGAAACTAAATGAGCTACTGCTATACTATCACCGTAGTCTCCATTTAACAATAGCTGTTTAAATTCAGATTTACCATTTCGAACAGCTACAAAGCACATATCGTATCAGCGTTTGCTTGATACCCACATAGTCACATTTCGGCCATCGAATCGTCAAATCTGATCCAATGACAGATACAGATCGTATGCACGTATATATACATGCATGCATGTGGCTGTGGGGTAGCCTCAACTACTAAGAATTCGAAAGGTATGGATGATTAGAGCATTCGATTATTATAGCATAGCGATTCCTTAAAATAAAGTATCTATAGTATATATTGAGAGAGTTGCTTATCACTTCCATATCCGCAGATTGAAAGTAGAAATTTGATTGCATACGTAGGGTTCAGAACAACTGGTCTCTGCATATCTTGTTTGCTGAACTGTACTACTCTATTGCATTAGACATGCATACATGTACAGTTCATCTCTAAACACCGCAAAAGCTGCGTTCAATTATAAAGCACGATATGATTATGCTCTTTGCATCACCCTTCGCCACGATAAAGGGGATGCGTCGCGTCGGTCGATCACATGGTACAGGATCAAATTATTCAAACCCGGTTATACAACGGCAGCAGTGCGAAGTTGCAAACACAGCAAGCTACAAAACATTCTCCTGGCTGGCACAAGAATGAATGATCGATGCATTTGGGTCGCATCGCTCAGTCGCTCGAGCTCGTGCATGACAAATTGACAGGTAAGGTGTGGTGGTAAGGCCTGTATGATCAGCAGCAGCGAGGGCTAAAGATGAGAGAATGATAGGCCAACCATTTGAGAAAGGAATGGATCAAAGATGGCCACCAATTCTTTATCCTAACCGCCGATGACAACTACCTCGTGAGATTTCATTTCTTTATCGTAATCGTGGGCGTTGGAGAACGTGATCACCTCCATTATCCAAGGGTTGGCCTCCTTCAGTTTTGTGTTAATTAGCAAGTAGTAGCAACAATAATGAGATCATTCTCCCCAAATTCGTCCCTCAAATCGCGTGTGACCTACTGCTAGTTCGTTTCTTTATTCATGGCACCAGTGATCTCCGGCCGTAATTAAGCATACGATTCAACTGAAGCTGTTAGCTTAGTTAGCAGCACTTTCATCATTGGTGAAGCTTTTGCACAAATTGGCACCACCCTCGCTCTTTTGTGCATGGTTTTAAGTGAACGTCGCATGCATTGGCATAGTTTAAGTAAACGTCGCATATGCAACAGAATACGATCGACCAAAAAAAATGCCCTGTCTTTGTGCCTAAAAATTACCAAAACTGTCTATGAGCAAGGTTTATTCTGCATTATGAACTAGAACTAGAAGACCGGCTACTATTCCAACTACTAGCTACTTTAGTTAGTGACAGCATCTGGTTGTTCTGTACTGGCTAGTGGCTACTAATACAACAATTCTAGACTTCTAGTATTGGGCATTAGCTACTAAGTTCGATCCTAGAACAACGCGCGCTTATAACATTAACAGGTACATACTTCCAGATTAAATTTCTCAACATGTGTTTTCCAATTGTACTTCACAATCCATTTTTTACATGATTTTAGCTCGTATTGTTTTGTAGGTACTTCAGATTAATAATACACAGTTCGTTTAGCTTTTTCTTCAACACCAACTTGTCACGTTCTCCTCAATAATTCGCCCGGCAGAATCCCCAAATTTCTTGCCACGTACGTCTGCATCCCCCCAAAGTTGCCTATAAATACCCGTCCCATGGCCACTCCTGCAACTCACCAATTGGAACACTTAAGCTAAGCATATCTAGCTAGCTCATAGCCTCTTCTGAGCTACTAGTACTAGCTAGCTAGAAGAAGCAGTAGCAATGGCGAAATCTTACACCTTAGCACTACTCGGCGCACTGGTCGTGCTCTCACTTCTTGTGAGCCCCATTGCTTGCTCCCGCAAGCTCACCAAGCCGAAGACCAAGCCGAAGACGGTCAGCCGCAAGCCTGCAGTCAAGCCCCACAACAACTACACCAGTGCTAGCCCCTCGTCGTCGGCCGCCTACGGCTCCGGCGGCTGGTTGGACGGCGGTGCGACGTATTACGGCAGCCCCAACGGCGACGGCAGCGACGGTCAGTTCTAGCTTAATTACTTCACTGTCGGTCGTGTATATACTACGTACATTGCACGGCGTGTGTGTGATGTGGTGATGCATTAAAATTGATGATGGAATGGGTTAAACGTGCAGGCGGCGCGTGCGGCTACCAGACCGCCGTCGGACAGAAGCCATTCTCGTCGATGATCGCCGCCGGGAGCTCGTCGCTGTTCAAGGGAGGCAAGGGCTGCGGCGCGTGCTACGAGGTCAGCATATACTATAACACACAGGCACACAGTTCATGTGGTCACACGGCCTATAGCCCTATACTACCGGCTTCGTGTAGCTCCATTAATGGTGCAAAGTGGCCGGCTGATCCCCACTAAATGCGTTCATGTGGCGCGCGTACGCAGGTTAAATGCACGAGCAGCCAGGCCTGCTCCGACCAGCCGGCGACCGTCGTCATCACCGACGAGAGCCCCAGCCTCGGCGACGCGGCCCACTTCGACATGAGCGGCACATCCATGGGCGCAATGGCGAAGCCCGGCATGGCCGACCAGGTCCGCGCCGCCGGTAGACTCAAGATCCTGTACAAGAGGTACGGTCTAGCTTCTGCAGTACAGAATTACGCAGAGTTGTACAAATTAATGGAAGATGTGCTAATCTTGGTGTTTCCGTTAATTGTAATCGTAGGGTGCCATGCAAGTACAATGGCGTGAACATCGCCTTCAGGGTGGACCAGGGCGCGAACCCGTTCTACCTCGAGGTGCTGATCGAGTTCGAGGACGACGACGGCGACCTCAGCGCCGTCGACCTCATGGAGGCCGGCTGCGGCACCTGGACGCCGATGGCGCAGAACTGGGGCGCATTGTGGCGCTTCAACTCCTACACCGGCAAGGCGCTGCGCGCGCCCTTCTCGCTCCGGCTCACCTCCGACTCCGGCAGGGTCCTCGTCGCCAACAACGCCATCCCATCCGGCTGGACGGCCGGAGCGACGTACCGCTCCTTGGTGAACTACCCCTAAATTAAAGCTTTTTATCTGGTTTTCACTGCACTGTGCTAGTGTGCTTGGCTGATAATCAAGTATACTTGGCCAATAAGTGCAGTGCAGGGTGTGGTAATTAAGAACCGTGGGTTAATTATATTGCGGGAAATGTGCTTCCGGGTGTTGCGAGAGGCGGTGTCCGAAGAGGAGGAAGAGTTTAAAAATCGTGTTCTTCCCTCCACGGTCTCTGCATTCCCCTAGTGATGTGTTCGATTCCTCTGTATTTTTTTTTTCTTCCTCTGTTGTGTTGTACTCGTTGAGGAGAAGCTTGAGCTGCAACTAATGTTGCATGCCGATGTATCAAGTTGTGTGTTTTTTACCACGCAATCCTTCAGAGAAATATATTGCTTCTGTCAGATAAATTATGTACTGAAATCTGCAATGCCAAGTTCAATGTTCACTTTACCGAGCAGACCTCACTCTGAAGTATGTATAACTCGGAAATTGCAATTGACTCCATGGAGGCATGCGCTATGTCTACACTTGCACTCCAGCCAGTGACATGTACAAGCCAACATGTACAGCAATCCTTTGGAGTTTGGGCAATCTGACCTACTAGGAGCCATGCTGCCTCTCACGAAGAGATTAACAATTGTCAAGGAAATTACTAAAAGTGCATGGTGGTGCAAATCACCTACAATTTGTGTTGAGATAGGATGAATCATATCCTAGCCTACTAGGATTTGGACAAATGTGCTATAAGAATTCCTATATGAATCTCACTTATCTTTGGAGAACTATGGAGCACTATATAAAGTTATGAGGGGTGGTCATGGAGAATCTAAGCCACAAACCAACTCATTCAAAACAAGAGGCACACAAGAGGATTAGAGATTAAGTTGTACTTTAGCACAAGATTCTTGTATAGGACAAGAATCCGAGGGTCCTAAAAGGTTCGAGAGGGTTGTGAGGGAGCGACAATCCCTTGTACTCTTTTGAAGTCGTGCTTAAGAAATTTGCGGTCGGCTTCACCAAATCTCTCACTCGCCGTGGTTGTTCAGCGTCGTTAGTTGGTTCTCTCTACGAGATCCATCTGCTTCGTTCTTAATACCGTGCAAGTTCATATTGTATCTCACAACTCTGATCCGATATGGGAGCTATTGCGTATAAAGAGGGGTATCAGAGTATAACAAGTGGTATTACAGCCAAGACCGGATTAATCTGATTTGCGAGAAGGCCGGCAAGCATCATGTAGCACAAAATAAATATTGATGTCGACAATGTAGAATCAAGTAGAGAAATTTGATGACGAAGAAAATTTTAGTGTGTGACAATGTGTGGAGAATGATGTCCTTGTCCAGCAAGGGCTAATCGACGCTCTTGAAGTGGACAAACCAGAAACGACGCCCGTTGAAGAATGAAAGGTGATGGAGTGGAAGGTTGTTAGTATAATCTGTCTATATCTCTCCAATGAGTTAAAGTACCCAGTGATCAAGAAAAAATTCACCAAAGAAATTATGGAGTGATTGAAGAATAAAGACCTGCCATTATAAGTTAATGAAGTATTTGGTAATTAATAAAAATCAAATGAAGTATTTGGTAATTAATGAAAATCAAATGAAGTATTTGGTAATTAATGAAAATCATTTTATGGGACTAATATTTTACATTAGTTGGTAAATTAGGTTAAGTCCCATGATGATGAAGACTTTAGATGATTCTATGTGTTGAAAGTCATCAAGTCAAGTGAACGGCGTCATGTGTTGATGCTCAAGTCAAGAACCCAATTTTGTAGAGGAGATGTAAGTCATCAACCAAAAGCTCGAAGTGGATGCGTAAGGTAAAGGTATAACTAGCATAAATAAGGATGTGTTTCTAGTTTTTTACCTGTCTCGATATTTGGTTGGAAGACCGGATTGCTAGTGTAGGTTGTCGTACTATTAAGAGGGGTTTTGACTAATAGCTTGAGTGTGCTATGTGTTGATAGTTCATTATGCTTGCTCTAGCTCTTCGTGGTACGTTGTTAGTATTTACGAATGTGTTTTACAAATAGTTGAGGTCCATACATAATCCTTGTAGCATGTGACTTTAGTTTGCAAACATGTTTTGTAAACAGTTCGAGTCCATGTTCCTAACCTTGTGACATGATTCTAAAGTTAACAAATGTATTTTCCAACTTGTTGTGGATCATGTTTTATTCCTTATTTGCATAGCACTACAATCTGCGAATGTGTTTTGCAAATTTATTGAAGTGCACCCATCTCTATTCTACTAGAAATTTGGAAGTAGTCAGACCGTCATGTATTGGCCGGTCTGACCGGTCCTTGTGGTCTAACCGAGCATTAGTTGCTGGTCTGACTGGACATTGGTCTGACCGTCGTGTGTTGGCTGGTCTGACCAGAGGAGCGGTCTGACCACCATGTGCTGACCGGTCTGACCGGACGGCGGTTTGACCACTGTGGTCAATCTTTTCCAGAACCGTGTTTTTGGAGGTCGCTTTTGGTACTTTGCATTCCAAAGTGACCACAATTGTTCTTGTGGACTGACCGAACCCCAGTCTGGCCGCCGTGATCAATCTTTTTCAGTAGTGTTTTCAGCCATATTTTTAGCTCTGTGGAGTGGTCTGACCACCATGTATTGGTCAATCTAGCCGGATGTGCAGTATGGTTGGTCCCTGTGTGGGAGGTTTGACCGGTTGTGCTTGTAACTACTAGTTTTTTAGCCGTTGCAGTGGTGGCCGGTCTGACCGACTATGTGTTGGCGATCAGATCGAATTGCCCAAAATTTGCTGGATTCTTGCTCCAACAGCTAGTTTCTTGGGGTAGGGTATAAATACCCCCTTGTGGTCGGCTGGGCAAGTGTGTTGGTGCCCTATTTATCCTCCTTGAGCTAAGAGCAAGCCCTCTCTCCTTTTATGTGCATATGTTGCACTTAATAAGTTTGGAGAGGCAAATTCTTGTGCATATGTTGCACTTGGTGGTGGATTGTGTATCCATCAAGCTTCAGTACTTGATTCATTCAAGTGAGTGTCTTCGACTTATTACTCTTAGAGGTTGCTGTCTTCTAGACAGGTTTGGAGGAGTTGTGCCGGTGATCTTATCAAAAGAGTTGTATATGGCAAAGTCGCTGACAAACCAGTGGGTACTGAAGCAACAGTTGTATAGGTTGTGCATGGAGGAAGAAACACGGTTCGTTAACCATTTTAATATTTTCAACAAGCTTATCACACAATTAACTAGTGTGGACGAGAAAATTGAGTAGAATGACAAGATCATCATATTGGTGTCATCTCTATCACCACCATGGGAGCAATTAGTGATGAATATTATCATCAGCAAAAGCACTCTTAACTTCAATAAGACAATTGCATATCTATTAGAGGCAAATCCTTGAAAAAGCCATCGAAATCTTCATCCTTAGGTGATCAAACATTGGTCGTCTCAAATGTTGTAGGCAAAAGCAAAAGTCACAGACAAAAGAAGGAAAATAGCAAGGGCACATGTGTATGCTATTTATGTGACGAGAAAAGTCATATGATAAAGGACTGTCCAAATTTGAAGCAAACGAGGAATTCATGCTCAGTGGCAAAAGATGGTGTGAGTGTACTTGTCGTCAATCAATTAGATACTTCTCATGGATGGATATTAAATTCAGGTTGTTGTTTCTATATATGTTCGGCGAGAGAGATATTTGATGAAGGATTTCTAAGTGCAGCACATGAAATTGCTCACTTGGCGGATTGCAAAGAGTATGCAATTACTAAGATGAAAACGGTTACATTAGGGATGCATAATGGAGCACATCGCACATTGGCGAAGTTTGGTATGTTCCCGACATAAAAAAATAATCTAATACCTGTGAGGTCGCTGGAACTCGAATGTTGTGAGGTATCACTTTGAGCTGGAGATATGCAAGTTACATGTAAAGGCAGGTAATCATGAAAAGTATTTGGAGATATGGAGGATACCGATTGATGGGTAATCATAAGGGAAGAGAAACTAATAGGAGGTCTGATAGAAATCCTAGTCAGAAGAAGGAAACCGTATCGTTAATAGTAGGTACTCAGATCGCATATGCAGTTTTGTGTGGAATTGCAAAGATGACTGCAAACTCTAGTAGTCGTAGAGGCAAAGGTGAGAGCTACTGGAAAAAGGAAGACGTGATGTGACTAACCACGCGGTACCGACGAGCAGGTGGAGCTTAGAGACGGTGCAAACCTATGGCATGGAAGACTGTAGGAACATGATGTGTGGTTAACTAAACCACACAGCGAAGGAGCTCTCAGGTGGAAGGTTTTGGCAGGCTAGCCCGGATACCAACACACACATTACGGTGATGTATATGAGCCCCTATGGTGGGGGCAGTTCCAAAGGTGGGAGGGGAAAAAAGGGGAAACAAAAAAGGTGAAACCAACTTGGATGAGTTCTTGGAGAAGCACAATAACTTCAACGGATAAGAGTCAAAGTGAATATTATTTAGATAAGGTGACTCATATTCTAACCTACTAGGACTTGGAGATGTGTGCTACAAGGATTTCTATACGAATCCACTTGTCTTTGGAGGACAACTAGGGGCACTATATAAAGCTATAAGGAGTGATTATGGAGAACCCAAGCTACAAACTAACTCATCCAAAGTAAGAGACGCGCGAGAGGATTAGAGGCTAAGTTATAATTTAGCACTAGATTCTTGTATAAAGCAAGAATCCGAAGGTCTTAAAAGATTCGAGAGGGTTGTGAGAGAATAACAATCTCGTGTACTATTTTGAGGTTGTGTTTAAGGAATTTGCTATCGGTTTTGCCAAATCTTTCTCTCGTCATGATTGTTTCGGTGTCGTTATTTGGTTCCCTCTGTGAGATTCATGCACTTCGTTCTTGATACCGTGTACGCTCGTGTCGTATCTCATAACTCGGATCTGATCCAAGGATTGTTGTGCATAATGATGAGGACATCGCTGACCCTTTCGTCAATGTCGCAATTCAAGTAATTGGATTTCTCCTATGACGGAAGATTGGGATAAACTTACATACAAGTATCTTGAATCGAGATATGTACATATCACATAAATAGCGGTAGCAGAGTATAACACTGTGTTTTTTTTAACGAAACATACTACTGCAAATTACCTATACTACTGAAACTCCATTATCCCCTTGGACAACGGGAAGTATACTAATAGCTGTGTTATTAATTTTGCTCTACTGTTATGCTGGCATTCTAACACCATTATTCTCCTGGACAACGGGAAGTATACTAATATCTGTGTTATTAATTTTGCTCTACTGTTATGCTGGCATTCTGCCGACGATGACACATGCAGTTCTCCAGAAAAGCAGACAAAAAAAAGCAGAGGCTTGATTGTTACAAAAACTGATTGTACTCAATTATTAATACAGGAACTGCTTTCCAAAGGCATTATTAATGAAGGAACTTCGGTTGTACTCTACATATAAGAGCTTCGGTTGTACTCGGCTTCATGAACTGGATAGTGATTAAATTCGACCGGTTTGGCATGTGGGTCTGACTAATTAAGACTATCCACATGCGATGCGGATACGTCCATTGATTTCGATTTAGAAAGTAAAACCCATGCCCATTTCTACACGAGTATGCAGATTTATATTCAAGTTGATTTTTAATAATTTATCTGAGTTCCTACCTTTATCGTTTTTATATGAATACAGATAGTGCATGCTGTGTACCCGAATTATTTCCACCCCCACAGTCATTGCATAAAGTTAGTGTTCTTACTTGAATTTAAGGAAGAATATGAAGGGGAAAATCGGTATTGTTTCCAATTAATGAAACTTAACAATGAAGCATGAAGTCGTCTGTTTTCTCTTCCTTTTTCTTAGTTAAAAAGAAGACGGCATCACTTCACTACATAAACTGAGTAGTTTCTCTCGTTTTTCTTCCCGCTACAACTTTTTCTGTAAATATATAGGCCACACATGAGTAATTTCACCGCACATATGCTTTTTCACCCCAATTTTTCTAGGCAAACGCGCAGCTATTTATGTTTTTTTTTAACAAGGCTATTTATGCTTTTCACCGTGGTACTAGAGCTGCTAAACGAGCGGTGGCATGAAAGACAATCTTTCTTTCTCAGGCATAACATGCTGCTACAGCTGCAGGTCCTCTTGAGTGATGTCGAAGGACGCTACCTAGTCACTGTCTGGATGGCGATCCTCCATGTGCCACACCCACATGCACGCCCTACGAGCTAATCAAGTAATCATTCTAGAATGACAGTACAAGAACTGAGCCCCGGCCCTGATCAGCGCGCATGTTCTGCGCCCTCTCTTATCTCCCTCTCGGGAGAGGAAAGTTTTTGAGCCGGCAGCGTTCGGTTGGTCTGTACATGTCACGGAGCAGCAGCCGGGCATCAACCGAGCAGCCGGCGTGAGCATGCATGGCGCCCCCCCTGTGTCGGCCTTCCATTCTCGCGGGCTCGCCCCCGCACCCCCTGCATGTGGAGAGATTCTGCAGATGCAAAGCTGAAAGCAGCGCCGCACATGGTGGTCATGCGCCTTGGCTCGTTAATTATTCGAGTGTGGTCAAATCCTTAACATGTTAATTGGCAGCATCTTTTCTAATCTACCCTGTCTATCTACTTCCTGAGTTTTCAATTTTCACACAGCCAAAAAAATTGACTTGTGCGTTTCATTTTTTCTTGGCAGAGTACTAGAGTATAGTATTATTACCGGCGTCGTGATCCCACAGAACAAAGAAACTTGTTCTTAACACGAGCAGCAAGCATGTCGGAGTGGTTTGCGTCTCCTGATCCGCAAAAACTCACAAACATGGCAGTGCAGTAGATGGTACTATTGAATCCCAAAATTTCCAAAGCTTCACATGCCGGAGTAATTTCTTTGCACTATCCGGGTAACACCTGTCGTCTTGCCTTGTGACTTGTGAGTGTCGGCGTGTTTGTACATACACGTCGTGCACGACGGCCGCATGGCTAAATTAATTTACTCATGCCACTGCATGCGTATCCAGTATCCGTGGGTCGTCGCCGACGGTTGCAACTGTGCGGCAGTAGGAGTTGTGAGTCCGCTTCGAGATGGGCCCGTGTAACAGTAGTCGGGGGAAAAATAATTCTGTATGATCTGGTCTACAATTTTATCAGTGTAGATCTATTCCACTACGTGATATGTGTCTTTTTACGAATCTCAAAGCGCACAGCTCAATAAATCAATAATGTGAATTTTCACGAATCAAATACTGAAGACTAGCATGTCATATTTTGATATTCGTAAAAAGACACGTATCACGTAGTGGAATAAATCTACACTGATAAAATTGTGGACCAGATCCTACTGAATTATTTTCCACGGTCAGGGCTACCCAGCTTTTATTAGGTTCCAGCCTTTCGGTCTTGGCTCCTGGCCCTGCCATTGCGGTGCCCCATGTGAAGCGAGTAAACAAGCGGACAGGTGGAGAGATTTGGTTTGCAGCGACGATGTAGCACCTGCGTTTGGTTGCAAGCCGTGGGGGCGCTCTCCTGACACGTCACTTCGTCAGTGCAGACGCCATGGACGAAGTGGAGGTGAAGGTGTGTGACAGTTCTACTGCCAGAGCAGTACAGATGTGTCCAAAAGAAGGAGGGACTGAAGTTCTTTTTTTAATAAAAAAAAAGTTACTGCAAATGATTCATGTAAGCTATTACAATGCTGCATTAATGCCACCCTGATGCTGGCCTTCTGCTATTATATATATATATATATATGAAAAATACTTTCTATTCCCGGGTGTAGTTACTCCTACTTTTGATATACCACCTAAAAAAACTTAACATACTCCTTTATCACTTTGGGTATACTCATATACTAATTATAAGATACTCCAATGTGAACCACACGAAAAATTTGCAAGAGAGCTCATAGTTTTTAGCATATTTTGTAAATACCTTCATATTCGCACATAAAAGGAGTATATCTAAAATTGTACATACCACCTCTGAAAATGTGTAAATACCACCTATATGGTCTTATATACTGTATACTATACATACATACTCTCGGTTCATAAGACACTCCTACGTTGTGAGATATGTGAGATACTGAATAGAGTAACTACACAGGGAGTAGGAAAAGGCTTCCTATATATATATATATATATATATATATATATATATATATATATAACAGATTTCAGCAAGACCAAGAAAATCCATCCGGTGATTTCGAAGAAAAATAACTCCATTTGGTAGTTATTTCCGTGTCTTTGTTCTGCTGCCAGTTTTGGCTTCGTGGAATTAGGTTGCTGATGAGCACCACAGCAGAAAAGAGTAGAGAGGGTCCAAGGCTGGGCCGGACTAATCTCTGGGTGGTAACGTGGCAACTGGAGTTCTGAGCCAGCTTTCGGCCCAAAACTGCACCTCGAACCTACAAATCACGCGGCACCTGGTCCTTAGATGGTAACCTCCAAAGATCGGACTGTTCAGGCAGCCGCGATGCAGCATTGAGGCCCACGATCCAATCCAAGGCGCCGTGCGGCCCTTGCCTCGGAGGTTGGCTCAGATGGCCTGCCCTTGGAGGTTGGCTCAGATGGCCTGCCGGGCCTGGTGGCTTGGGCGGGTCCACGGCTCCGCGCCGTGGGCTTCGGCGCGACTTAGGCACTTGAGCCGGGATGGGATCATGGGATTCGTCACGGGCGGCCAGGAGCGCGGCAAGATGGGCCGAAGGGTGCCGAAAACCTATGCTCCTGCCGCCCAACCCGCCCACGCCCCAACAACGCGGCGCTCGAGCTGAGCGCGCGTACGCGACGCTCGATGTGAAGATGGCGCGTGGATTGCTCATTGAATGGCGCGTGTGCTGTGTATGGGACCGGCTGTTACATGCAGCGGTGCATGTGAATGCATGGGAGGTTGGAAACGGAATGGGCTTACTTCGTTTTTTTTGTTCCTTGATTTCTTTCTTTCTTTCTTATTCTTCTTTTCCTCTGGTCATTTTTCTGGTTGTTGTAGTAGGTTTTTTTTGCTCATGTCATTTTTTCACCATTATTTTATTACTATTTTTATTTTGTTCAACTAATATTTTTTTATTCATTCAAAGTCTTGATTTGTTCCACAAGCATGTTTGATTTGCTCTATTAATATTTTTTTTATAAACATTATCGATAAACTGTTCAAACATCGTTGATGTTCTGTTGGAACATTGAAAACCAAATACGTGTAACATTGCTCCGTTCAGGCAATTTCATAGAAAGTTTGGAGGATTTTAATCCTTAGGGGGGTTTTTTTTCGTACGAGGGTTGTTTGGAACATAGGAATAGAAATTCAAATTCCTATGGAATGCATTCTTATACCCTAATCCCATAGGAAAATGAACATGAGCTCAAACCTCATGTTATTTTTTCTTTGAAAAGTCTCATGCATTCTCACTCTTTCTCTTTCCATTCTCTCTCTATAATCAAGTAACATCTAATCTCAAAATTCATGTACTTTCCCTAGAAGTATCCAAACACCTCTTTTAAGCAATTCCAGTGGTTTTGTTTCCTGTGTAATTCAATAAACCATGACATTCCAATCTTGCGTTTTTCCTATTCCTGCGTTTTTAGATTCCTGTGTTACAAAGAGGCCTTATAACTTCATGTGTGAAACACGTCGATGAACTACGGGAATATCTTCGATGACCTGTTGGAACATTTAAACCAAATGTGTGGAACTGTAAGGACCCGGAATTAATATCACAAATCCTCTGTGCATTTCTGAACTAGTCCCATGATCAGTAGCTAGTTCACACAGTAAACAAATATGGTAACAAATTCATATCACAACTTTATTAATAATCAACAGAGTTTATTACAAAAGAGGCTTACAAGCCAACAATAAAGAACACAGCGGAAGACAAAGAAGAAGTAGTAGAGTCCAGCAATCTTCCACATGCAATCGACTGGGGAAGCGGCCTAGTTGTCGAGATCCACACTGGTAGCAAAGTCCTTCTCCTCTGAATTTTGTTTGCATAAAGCAAGTATGAGCACAACTACCGTGCTCGCAAGTTACACCCGTCAAATAACAGAATGACATGCATATATGGATGTAACAAAGGATGGCTTATTGGTTGAATTTGCATAAAGCAGGATTTTCCTTTAAATACTTGTACTAAGTTCCAAAGCAGTTATTCTATAACTAAAATTTATTTTATAAATTCTCAATTTTACAGTCAGATAATATTCACACATGAATGGTGAAGGATACCCTCCTATCACATGGCTTCCTGCCCAAATCTCATTTAGATAAACCAGTTTGAAGAAGTCTTTTTCAAACAAAAACAAAAGTCTAACTTTGAGAGGCTTTGCTAGCATGTCCATGACCGTGGACACGGCTATTCGAACATCTTTACATTCTGCAGAGGTTGTACAGCTTTACCCACAAAATACAACTTCTCTAGTTTGTCCGGCACATATCTATGCCACCGCTCACTACCTTAGGTAAGCGGTCTAGAGCACGTGACAAGGCCTTTACAAAACGCCATTCCACCGTAGTTGCCCCTCGCTAAGGTTTCGCCACCCCCTTTGGAATGAAAATCTCCGGGTTCGGGCCCCCTCTTGCGTCAGGTGGGACTAACAAAAGTCGTAACATGACTACCCATTGCATCTGATGGGAACGACCACGGTGGAATATTGCAGATTAATTAGCCAGGTCCTACTCCCCATTCTGAGGATATGTGGTAGTACAGTAAGGCATAGCCCATTATAGGCATAGCAAAGGAACGCTCGAAGGCCGGTCCTTAACTGACTTAGGCAACTTTCCAAAATAACCCTGGGCCTTAACCTTAACCAAATTAAACCCGTGCATAAACCTGCACCCTCCAAACATCCATTATACCCAAGTCCAAACCATTTTGATTTATTTCATTTTTCAAAGTCATAAACTTCCATAACATACCGATGCTATGGATATAATTTAAACAACAATTGATTTTTAGGCTGAAAATCCCCAAAATAAACATGTTTGGTCTATAAGCATGGCTAAGCATGATTTTTCTCAAAATGTTCTAGTTCATACTATCGTATCAACTAGGTTTTACCTATGGTGACAATATGTTTGCTTCAATTATCAAAATTGGTCATACAAAGGATTTTAGGCATAACTATACGTTTAAAACAGGACTTTAAATTACTGATATAAATAAGCATGCAATAATAATTTAAAACATAATATAAATAATTTGAAATAATGAGATCAATATGATCAAAGGTATAACTTGCCTTGCTTGATGAGGTGATGTTGTTTTCCTTAACAGGTCACCTAGTGTAAGATCGAGGAGGCCGACTAGAGGGGGGTGAATAGGCGTTTTGAAACTTCTATGCGCTAAAACTGATTTCTAATGCGGAAGCCTATAACAATACGGTTTTGCACAATTAAAGTCTAAATCAACTAGGTTCAACTAAGTGCACCAACAATACAAGTCAAATTAAAATGATATTAATCAAGCATATACTTGTAAGCTATTCAATTCTAGCAATCTAAATAGCACATAGCATGGCAAGCATTCATACACAATGAATGAGCAACTTAATTATATGAATGTAAATTGCAATATGGTAGAGCTCAAGAATGCAAACCACAAGATGACACGGCGATGTTTTACCGTGGTGTTCGGAGATTTGCTGGTCTCTCCTAATTCACGTTGAGGGAAACCCAAACCAATTGGGTCGGCTCCACGAATTAAGCCTTCCTCCGAGGTATCAACACCTCGTTCCACTAGGGTTGCTCTTACTCCACTCCGGAGATGGCGAGCACCAAGCCACTCACAAACACCGGGCCTTCTCACAAGCTTCACTTGAGAAGATCACCGGACCACGACGCCTTCACGCCGTCTAGGTGTCGGCAAACACCAAGAGTAATAAACCAAGCCCCTTGCTTGACTTTCACCACGTGCAACGAATGCACAAGCTCAAGTGGATACGAAATCCACCTCTAGATGCAACACATGCAACTAGAGACCTCTCTCCTTGCTCACAAGGTACAACACATGCACAATTGAGAGGAGAATCTCACACTAGCTCAAGAGAGTGAAATGAGATACCAAAGGTTGTCTCTCAACCGGCCAAGGGGGTATTTATAACCCCTACACCAAAAACTAGCCGTTTGGAGACGAAACAGCAAAAAACTAGCCATTACATACATTTACGGTCGTACCGCCCTCACAAGGGCCGATACAACCGTTCTGGGCGGTCGTACCGCAGCTCAAAATCAGCACAGACGACACTAGGTAAAAAGGTCATAACTTTTGACTCCAATGTTGGAATTGAGTGATCTTGAACTCTATTGAAAGCTTATTCAGAGGGCTACATAACACACCTATTTGATTTGATCTCAAACACATTTTATCATATCAAAAAGCACAATTCCAAAGAGCCACTACCATGGTCTAAGTTCAAAGTATTAGCAACAAGCAATATTAGACCATACCAAGGGAAAATACATGAATCCCAATAATTTGCAAAACACATTTGCAAACTTAGATCATACCACAAGGAGTAGGTACATGGACTTCAACCGTTTGCCAAACACATTTGCAAAGTATAGTCACATGCTACAAGGATTATCCATGAGCCTCAACTATTTGCAAAACACATTCGCAAATATAGGCAACATGTTAGATTGAGCTAGAGCAAGTGAGATTGAGTTATCAACACATGATGAGACTCAAGCTACTAGACAAGACCCCTCTTAATAGTACGACAACCTATACTAGCAATCCGGTCTTCCAACCAAACACCAAGACCGGTAAAAGACTAGGAACACATCCTTAGCCCTAGCTAGTCATACCTTTGCCTTGAACATCTTCTTGAAGGTTGATGACGCACATCTTCACTTCAAGTCCGGGTCATCGTCTTGACATGCATCAACCCATGATGCATCATTTACTTGACCTCAATCAACACATGATGAGACTTCTCTTAACTTGATGATCAACTCATGATCATCTCTTCTTCGAAATCTTGATATGCATCAACATATGATGCATCCTCTTCTTGAACCTTTACTTGATGACGATCAACTCATGATGCCATCCGAAGTCTTTATTACCCTAGAACATAACCTATTCATCCAACTCATGAAAAATGTTAGTCCCATAATGATTAACATTAATTACCAAGATATACCTATAAAATGCTTCTAAACAAGCTGTTGAAAAACCTGTACCGGTACAACCGCCAACAAAGTTGTGGTACTACCGCTTGGTCCGGTCGTACCACACGAAGGAGCGGTACTACCGATTGCAGGGTTTCCAATAACACCGAAATGACATGCTCTCTGGAAAATACGTACCGTCATACAAACATCGGTACAACCGCATATCGGTACAACTGTTTCTCAAAAGCGGTACGACCGATTATCAGAGAGAGTTTTGAGCCAAAATGCATCGGTTCTGGTTTTCTTCAACCGCCAACTAGAAATCGGAACGACCGATGTGCGGTCATACCACACCAAAATCTGGTCAAACCGCAGAGTGGTCGAACCTCCCATAACACGTCGGTACAGCCGATTTCTGACCAATGCACTTAAAGCTTTCAAATTTAAATATAATTTCAAAATCAAATGCATGCATGATCCTAACTTGATCCATAAGGCACAAGAACATGCTATCAAGCTACTAATCACGATCCCTCTATTGTCATGCATCTTTCTTACCATGTCGCCATCCATGAACTGAGACTAAGCCTTTAAACATCTTAGCACACATGTTAGTCCCACAACACAATCTCAAATAATTGAATATAGATAAACATGAGTATATATAAACTACACAAGTTATATATATACTCACATATAAGTATATATGAACTACACAACTTATATATACCATGAGTATTTACGAACTACAAGTTGTATATACTAAATATGAGTGTATACGAACTACACAAGTTGTATATACTCATATGAATATATTAACTACACAAGTTAAATATATTCAAGGATATATGAGCATCTATGAACTACACAAGTCCCATATGCTCTCATATACTCATATGAATATATTAACTACACAAGTTAAATATATTCAAGAATATGTTTCAAAGTAAAGATCCTTAATATATGTGGAAAGAGAATATGGATCAATACTAATGAAACCACAAAATATAGAATGAACTCCCCCTAAATGTGTGCATACACAAATGTGTAATGGAAACATATGCACATATCCAAGTTAACCTTTTGGTGAAGTTCAACCTATATTTTGGATCCGAGGAAAGCAACTATATATATAAGTAAAGTAAAATGCATACCTCTTGTATTTTCATCTTTATATTCAAACGAGACTAAGCAATAGATAATCAATAGATTGTTAGTCTCACAAATAGATTTGTCATTAATAAATGCATACCTGTTTGGATTTTTCTTTTTATATTCAAGCTGAGACTAATCAAGATATAACAAATATTAGTGTTAGTCTCATATGAGGATTTGTCATTAAGAATGCATACCTTATTTATTTTCACCTCTTTATCCATTTGAGACGAAACAATAATTATAACGATAAAAGTGTTAGTCTCATATGTAGATTTGTCATTAATCACCAAAATACTCCATTAATATATAATGGCGGGTCTAGATCCTTCACCTAGTACTCACAAGTTCTTTCTCCAGGTAGTCCAAGTGTACAATCACGATGATCATACAGTCAAAATCAATTCTCTTATAAGCTCTTCCAACAACATTGAAATCTGACATTCCAAAGTCGTCGAAATCTAATCGCGAAAATAAGCCAAATTAAAATAAAATTCAAATAACAATTCAAATTAACTCCAAATTAAATAATTTGTACTTTAGTTGGCTAGATCTTAATTTTATATAATTTTAAGAATTTGAATCACCTAAATCAGAGTTCGTATGAAGAAATACGAGATCCTGGAAGTTCTAAATATAAGAAACCCTGATTTTCAGATTTTTTATGAATTTCTTGAATTATCTTTCTAAAGGAAATTCTAGTTATTGCGCAAGATGACATTAGCCCTAAGATTTTCGGGATTTAAAGAAATAAATTAATTTCTAACATGTGGGCCCCACGTGTCATAGACACGGCTCATATGGACCAAGTCCATGGGACTTATGGCTCTGGGGCTGGGTGGGTGGCACGCGCATACTGATGTGGTGCCATGTAGGCTGCCACGCACGCACACCCGCTGATGTGGTGGCTGAGGTGGCAAGGCCACGGTGGCTGCCACATCATCTTGACGCCGGCGAGGTTTTCGGTTGCGGCCGACAACGGCGATTGGTGGCTCACCGGCGGTAGTGAGTGTGCGCAATGGGTCAGGGAGGTTATTGTGAATCTTTGGGTACCTGACTTGGCACGGGAAGACGACGGTGACGGCCGGAATCGGTGCCGGAGCGGAGGACGAAGTACGGTGGTTGTCGGCGATGGAAACTAGAGGTGCTCTGGGGCGAAGAAGGGGTGCACGAGGGAGCTCGGTGACGAGGAAGGTGGTGGTGTGTTCCACAGAGGTAGGGCAGCGCTAGCGGCAGAGGATTTCGAGGTTTAACTGGCGGCGGCAAAACCCTAATCTTCAAATTGCAGCTGCGCTAGAGCTCTTGGGAGGCAGTGGGTGGTGGCGTTGGGGTGAGGAGGATGGTGCGCACCCGAGGTTCTCTTAAATAGGGCCGGGGCGGGGCGGAGACGGCGAATCGGCCGCGGAGGTTACAGCGGTGACTAGGCGGTTTCGACGATTTCGCACGCGGACGAGGGCAAATGGTCGGAGATGGGGCGGCGTGATGCGAGGGAGTTAATGTGTGCATCCATGCGTGGAAGGGAGGTGTAAATCGTGGCGGAGATGGAGCTCCGGTGGCGCGATAATGGCGGCGGGTGCGGTGGTGGGCGAGCGAAAAAAAAGGGCGAGTGGATCTGGGCCGTTCGATTTAGATCGAACGGCCCTTATCAACAGGGACGTTCGGACCTCCGGGGATGTCAGCAAGATCGGGCCGTTGGTCCTTGATCCAACGGTCCAGAAGATCTGAAGTGGAGCACACGAAAGGAAACGTGAGGCTGACATGCGGGCCCCGCGTGTCAGTGAGAGCGTGAGATAGAGAGGCGCGGGTGGAGCAGGCCGAAGTGGGCCGGGCGGAGAGAGAAAATGGGCCGAGGTTTTGGGTTTCGGCCCGAAACAGTAAAGAGGATTTAGGTTGATTTTTGAATTTCTGAAATGGAGTTAAGTCAGAATAACTTTAGAAAATAGTAAATTAAATCAAAAAATTATGAAAAAATTCACAGAAATTACCTTATTTATTTTGGACTTAATAAAATATTTTTAACTTATAATTGGCTATTAATTTTGCAAAATAAATCATTTTGGCTTTAAAATATTTAGGAAAAAGCTTTTAAAATTCCAGAAAATTATCAAAATTAAATTAATTTTTATGTTTCAACTTAAACTTAAATAAAACTTTAAAAACTTTAATAAATTTTACTCTTGACTTTCAAAACTTCAGAAATTCAAATAAAGCAATCAAACTCTTAAATTTTTTTGAAAATCCAATAAAACAATAACTTTAATTATTTTATTTTGGTAACAACACTTTAGGATGTTACAGAAACATTGGCCCATTTCCCCTTAGAACTTAATGTGTGGAACATTGTTGATGAACTATTGGAACATCAAATCCAAATGTGTGAACATTTCATTTTATCTATCGGAATATCCAACACCCACCTAATTCATTTCCACTATAACCTATTCAAAAGATGTGTGCTAGAAACATCGTCCATGAACTATGGAACATTGGGGAGTAATGCGTGAAACATTTTGTTTTATCTACTGGAACATATGTCTAATGATATTATGCAGTAAGTCTAAATATTGGGAATTTTTTTTGTTCTCGACACTCAAAATATGTGCAAATTTAGTTCTGTCATAGGAAATTTGACCATTTTGTTTTTGCCACTCCATTCAATTTTCTGTCAAGTCAATGGGGTTTGGCCATTAAGAAATATGCAAAATTATCAGAAAAAGAGAAAATTTGGGGGGAAAAAACCCAACAAATATAGAAAAAATTCAAATAAAAAAATAAAAAAGTGCACAAATGTTTCTTAGTGTAAATTTCTCACAAACAAATTGAAAACGATCACACTAAGGAAGATTTTAGTAATGCTCCATAAAAGTTGAGAAAGATTAAAACATTTTCCTTAGTGTGTTTTTTTAGAAATTTTACTAGTGTATTAAAAAAACAAAATTGTTCAAAAGTCATCCTTGAATTTTGCTATATTTTTTCTCTATTTTTCTTGTGTTTTTCTGGATTTTCATGTTTTTCCCATATCTCTTGACAGTCAAACCCTGTTGACTTGGATGGAGTGACAAAAAAAAAATATGCACTGATAGAAGAATGACAAAAAGCGAAATGAACAATTTTTCAATGACAGAACCAAATTTGCACATATTTTTTAGCGAAGAATTATCGTGTGCTTCTCCTGCTTTTGACGAGCAGGCCGTGCGCGTGTAGGTCCGGGATCACCGTGGGCCGGAAGGGGTGGGCTGCGCGCGGTTTTTTGCCGCGCGGGCGCGTATACAAGCGCCCCAATACTGTCTGGGCTGAGAAATTGAGAATGTTGGTAGCGCCGGGGCTGAGAATGTTGGTGGGACGGACACGACACGGCGTATGGGACGGCTGGCCTGTCGCGGAGGCGGCGAGAACGCGGGCTCCAACTGGCGCACCGCGCGAGTTGGGCACTTGGGATGGTGAGTGAGATATGCCAAGGCCTTCGTGCTCGGCGGGCGGGTACGCGAGGTGGGCTGGAGGCTTGCCCCTCAACCTTTAACCCCTGAAACGAGAAGCACCTACATAGCCGAAATGAAAATGTGAGACGTGTGTGCTTGGTTTGAAGCCCGTGATTGACAAATTTTGGAAAGCACGGGCAATAATGTCTGTTACTACAGTTGCAGCAGACTCTGTTCACATGAGCTTTAGTTGAATTTCTTGCCGATTCTTACCTGAATCTAGAGTAACCAATTTCATAACCAAGTTTAGTCACACACCGAATTTCTGGCCCTCGACTAATAACTGATGCTCCTACGTAGCCTAAATGAAGGGGCGAAGTGTGCTACAATTTGGTTCCTCACTAAAATTTCAGCAAGAAACTGTTCATGTTAGCCCAGTTAATTTTGTTGCCAAATATTACTTAAAGTCTGGAGTGACCATTTCTATAACCAATTTTTGGTAACATCGAATTTCTAGTTGAAATTGGTAAGATGAAATTCACCACAAACCAAATAGCACCTCAATCCAACTGATGGCTATCAGGTTACAACGCACTACAGAAATACGGACATGACTTGCTTCCAAAGAAACTAGGACTGTTATTTTGCATCAAAAGGACATAACTTGCGGAGGGAAGAGAGGGAGAAAATATGTGAGCAGTACTCTATTTAGATCATAATGGGAAGGTAGTACTAGTAGTAGCAGCACAGACACGGATGCAATTGTCATTTGTCACTGCCGAAGTACCTCATTTCTGAACTAGGAAGCAATTTTCCCTAATATAAGACGCTAGCTTAATTACGCTCCACAAAGCCACAAACTTCACCCAGGGATAACTCAGTCGACGCCATTGTAGCTCGAAACGACTGTAGTTTGCAGAGGTTGACTGCTAGCAATGGAAAAGATTTCACTAAAAACACCATAACTGTCCGAGAACCTACTCGATTATCATCACAAATTCGACTACGAACTCGCAACCATCAGAAAAAGATGTATCTGTCCCCAACCACTAATTGCATCAAGAAATACTCATGGCTCATCGAAGTGGCAGTTGATAGCTTCCTCCAACCGGCAAGAAAATATAATACCAGTGCGGGCCATGCCTTCACCAATTGGCAATCTGCCAAGTACGCTTTCCACTTTTGTGATCGCCATCATGCCAACTCTACCATCAAGTCTTGAATCCCCAACCACACTGTCGGCCCGAATCATCAAATCTTTTGATGCACAGATCACCATTACATCAATTAATTAAGGAAACAAGGCCAAATGGACGCTATCTGAAACCTCACATCTTCCATTTCTTCAGTACGTTCTGAATATCTCATGCTCCTACTAATATACTTGTTTCCCTCCTCTTCCTTCGTCGTGGCATTTCAATCACTGTTCATCATAAGTTCATAACTTTTGTGCTCCACAAATTGCCTCTTTTCTCACATAAATATCAACACTTCAAGGACTTTGTGTAGGAGTGTATAGTCCAGAACCTAGCCGTTTCATACCGATCTTGTGATCACTACCATGGATACAGGTTCTTGCCCGACACCTCCAACCAAGCAAAGATCGAACCTTTACACCTCTTCGTGCAACCACGGCGACGCGACAGCGCTGTCGCTGCCGTCGGTCATTTCGGTCCTCGCGTTCCTCTTGGACAGGCACATCTCTCGGAACGACGAGCGGAGAGTTTCCACTGGCCGCCGCGAGCCCGACGCGCCGCCGAGCGTCCACGCGAGGGCGCGAGCCTTCGACAGCGACACGGTGCTCGACATGAGCACGGGGGCGTTCCTGGGCCGGTTCTCGCGGTACGCGCACGTGTCGCCGCAAGTCCACGTCGTGGCGTACGTCTACCTCGACCGGCTGTGCAGCGGCAGCGGCGCCACCGGCGTACGCGTCGCGGCGACCAATGTTCAGCGCCTGCTCACCACGGCCGTCCTGGTGGCCTCCAAGTTCGTCGAAGACGTGTAAGTAAACTCTCTCCTTCGTGCGTAAAGCTAGCTAGCCCTGGGACTTCGAGAGGAGGGATCAATCATGCATGGCATGAACAGGAACTACAAGAACTCGTACTTCGCGGCGGTCGGGGGGCTGAGCACGGCGGAGCTGAACTCGCTGGAGATCGACTTCCTCTTCCGGTTACAGTTCAAGCTGAACGTGAGCGAGAGCGTGTTCAGGAGTTACTGCCGGCGTCTGGAGAGGGAGCTGATCGTGAGCCACGGAGGGGGACACCGAGTAGAGAGGTGTCTCAAGGTGGCAGCCTCCATCTACTCGGGAGAAGTCAGCTCAAGGGAGGCACAGCAACGGCAAAAGCAGCAGCAACTACACAGTAATGAGCTTGCTCGAGTTCGTTAACACTGTACCGCACCAAAGCGTCAAGCCTTCAACTGTACTCATCTGAAAGGCTACCTGTCAGGCCATAGTCGCGCAACTGTTTGCGTTTTGTAAATGCAAGTGCAGACCATTTGTCACCGAAAAAACACGTCGGCTACACGGAAGTAGTGCAGTCAAGACGTCACTAGATCTATCCTAGATTCCTAGCAATATAGAAGGTTGAAATGATATATTATGTCTGCTTGTCATGGCCCTCATCTGTTGAGATCTCTGGAGGTTTCACATTTAAATTTGTTCTTCCAATTGGAACAGCAACTGGCAAGAACTAATAATACAGCATCACTTCCCAGTTTGTGTTGGAGATAATAGAAGATAGATGCAATGTCAGTAGAAAATTGCCTTTCAGTCGCTGGCATTACGATGCTGAACAGATGGAAGCAAAATACAATACACTTCAATTTCAATTGAAAAGGCTGACAGCTGGTCAGTAAACGATCATAGCTTCTTTGGGCAAATATCACTTGAAAAATGCACTAAGAAATCAGAATCCTTAAAGGTTAGTGTACATTACTGACGCTGATGAACAATTGCTTGCAGATCTAAATGTATAAAGCATGGACAAAAGTGAATCACAGTTCATCATAAATGTGAGGGGCAGTAGGAGGATTCGCTGGGGCAGGTCCATGCTGGACTTTTGCTACAATGCCTTCAGGTGATATTGAGCCTGATCTGATGGCATCAGCCAGCTTTCTTTGCAGTGTCAACAGGCCAATGCGTCTTGAAACAACATAAAGAACCGCCAAGGAGAAAATGAGAAAGCCAACAGTCAGGATGATCCTGGTAAACAGATCTAGTTAGCAATTGGCACAACCCAGACAAAGCTGTTACTACACAAGCATAAACTTATCTTTCAGAAAAGAAATCAAATGCATAACACAATGGCAGTTGGTAACTTGGTATATCACTTAAACAATTGTTTCTAGATGTTTCCTGATGACATAAGAACTGCTGAGATTACAAGTAATAGAATAGTAATGCACAGAATCTTATTTGAATATGCCTTGGGAACTCCTTCGAACCAATATGCATCTTGGCCAGATCAACACATTCCTGGAGATGCGAAAGCTTTTGGACTTGCAGCTGTTTGATGGGCTATTTGGTCCATTTGCAATAGCATCTAACTGGGTGATCCCAATGAAGCGGTTTAATAAGATATGTGCTTTTCTTCTTTACTAGGCAGGGCAACAACATCAACCGATGCAAGATCATCTGCAACAAGGTGCAAACTGCAAAGCTCATCCAGGGGTGGCAATGACAAAGAAGTTTGCTGGACCTGATTCTTCTAAGATGGACTGTTTGTTATGATGTCACTGGTTTTTGACAAACTTATAATTTGCTCAAATTGTTCAGTTTGTTTGAATTGTGTTACTTGCAAGTCAAATTTAGTCATCCAGGAGGTGGCAAAGCTATTCAAAAGATGCTCCTTTTGCAATTTTCATCACGTACACTGACAAAAGGAGAAGTATTTTGTTGGATGAGCTGTAATAAATTGTGTATTTTCTGTTTCCCTAAAAATGTAAACAGGGATAGTTCTGCCCTTGTTAAAAAATGAGAAATGCAATAGATTGAATGATTCTGATAAATGAAAGTTGAGTGTTGGAAATTAGCATAGATAAACTATTGAGTGAAAGGCCCTTTTATGTTCAACTAGAGTTGCCTTTACTATGGGTGGAGCTGTGGAGATGACTAAATTTGCAGATACTAACTGGCTAACTGCATCTAAATGCGAATAGCTGTTGGCAGTTGGCACACATATTATATGAAGTGTCTTTCAGTTCTTTTGTTTGGCTGAAAAACCTGAATGCAGACTATACAGCCATATCATACAATGATTGGCCATTTTATAGCTCTACAAAGTTACACAAGATTGATGATACCTACCTATCAAGAACATCTTGTCTTTGCATCGTGGAGAGCAAACCACGGTACGCATCAGCAAAGAGCGATGTCCTTGATATTCACCTTCAGCCTTCCGGAGAACACTTGTTGATTCATCTGCATAATTTTTTAAATTAGCACCAAAATGCATTACAGTAGCAGAAAGGAATAACAGTTCTGATTCACATGTACACCAAGAAGCACGGAACTGTGCCATGCTTTCTTAATAATAGCATCCTATAATTAAACAACAGCGCATAATGTGAGGAAAGCTCAACCATAAATGTACAGAGCTAACTGCAGCCATCCCAAACATCTACAAGCAGCCTTTATTTTCTCCATTGTGACCCATCAGTCCATCACATGAATAATTTAAAGAAGATGAAGCAATCTTGTTCAAGAGATGCTAGCAAAACATGAAGTTAAATCTTTCCAGAAAAGGATAAAAATTAGTCCACAAGTGAGCCTCTTGTTTACAGGCTTAATTAGAAGCACAAGAAACATACCAAAAGTTGCCAAGGTATTTCCACTTCTTTCCACTTCCTATAAACATGTATAATAATTAGCTTCGAATTTAAAGGAAATAAGTAATTAGCATACGACATATCAATTGAACACGCAGGTGTGCTAACCTGAACCATCAACTGGCGAGACCGCCGGAGGCTCTCGGTGATACTTTCTGCAGCAGATGTCATCCCAGCCTTTGTCCTACATCATTTAGTAGGTGACAGTAAATATACAAGGGTGGTTCTTTCATCGGTGCGATGTCATGTGATATTGATGGGATGAGACCCCTGTCCAAATAATATAAAAATTTGCAGTAACACAGCAATTCCTAATTAGTTGACCACACTTCTTAGTTTAAAGTTTGAACTATAGCAATAACTAAAATAAAAAATTCACAAGTGATAGCCTTTGTATGCCTCTTCCACGTGCTACACTTAAAAGAACTCCCATGAAACTGAACAGATCATCGAACACACTCTGCAACTAAATTCTTAAATACTCCCAATGTATACTTAAAATAGAAAAAAAACTCACAGGAATTAACTTACTGGAGATTACGCCTGCGGATGGTAGATTCTTCTCCACCCCCCAGAAGAAGCTCCCTCTAGAGAAAGTGCAAGTACAAAGTGAGAGCGCCTTAAATTATTGAGAAGCATGCATTGTTCAGGCAATAAACAATAATATAGCATACTCTGAAGCAAAATCACACACCTCTTCTTGAGCAGCTTTTCTAATGTTTGTTTTCGCTTGTAAGTTGGCACTCCTCAGGCTCGCACGCAGCCTGCAAACACAAAATCAGTTGGCACAAAAACTAAACAAGCAAGGCAGATAAAAAGGGGAAAACTAAGAATAGCTTACTTCTGGTACTGTTCCTTCCATGACCCTAAGGTTGCCTGACCAGACTGCACTTCTTCAAAAGTGGGTAGCTGCTCTGCCAGAAGATCGAGCCTGCACTGCAGGGAGTTGAGCAATTGCAGCGCATCCTGTGCAGAACCATTCAACCTAGGAATAGAACTTGCTTCCTCCGTCCCTTTTCCCATCTTCCCACAGGATTCAATTGCAGAAATGCACTCCTCAAGCTGTGTAACTGCTTGGCTCCACTCCTTCTTCAGGTTCTCAACTGCTTGTGTGACCTCGTCCATCCTAATATCTGAATGGATCAAATCAAAAGGCTCAGCATGGTGCTAGTCATGAAGCAATAACTGGCTAAGAGCCTAAGACAAGACTTATAGTAAAAACAGCTAGATGCTAAGTGCAAACCTAGAAAAAACCAAAGCGGCTACTATAGTCGTGATTGCACCCCTCGAACAAAAATTGTAGCATACAGAATAAAGAGATTAAGTAACATCTAAATATAAATAGAGTATCATTCAATACTCTGGATCTTACATTCATTTCACTTGGACAAGCTGACCAACCAGCAGTAAATCCACTAAATTTTTTCTGTTTTTCATACTAATGCCACCTCAAATGAAAAAAAATCCTCCCCAAATCTTCACTTGAGCTAAGGTAAAGACATGGCATTTTTCTTTTCTCTGAGCAGCACAAGCCTAATCTGGACTAGAAAAATTTAAAAACCAAAGCAGCTGCTCTAGCTGTAGTACCCATTGGCCCTCCCCCGTACCAGGTTGTCAGCCCACGCAGTTAGATCAAACAAACAACCAGAGTCCACAGTCTCTTTCTTCCATCCTAAGCTAATATGCTATCCTATAGTTGATCAAACAGCACAACCGAAATACCTCTTTTGACTTGTTGGGAACACAGCATCAATCACCCAAGTCAATTAACAGGGCCTATCTTACATACACGCAAGAGCATAGCTGATCGTTGTCTTTTATAACAGATCATAAGCATATATGTGCGAAATATGAGTACGAAGCTTGGTAATAAGGAACTCAGGACTACCCGTGGCCGTGGATCCGGCGTGGCAGGGTCACCGACCCGATTCCCCGGCCAACCGTAGGACTAATTCGCCTAGCGTACACGATCCGGAGTTGCGAGCGGACGCGGGTGGGGAGGGGGGGTGTGGAGGGCGGGGAGCGCGGCAGGAGTTAAGCCCAGCCGCCGAGAGGAAGCGGAGGAGGAGGGTGGTGGTGCGGCTGAGAAGTGGGAAGGGGAGGAGGCGGTGTGGTGGTGCGTAGCTTGCGATGCGCGAAGGGAGGAGGTCGGCGCGCGGTGGCCGGCGGTGGCGATGCGGTGGCCGGAAGTGGGGAGAGCGATGGGGGGAGAAGGATCGGGATCGGCTCAACTGTAGAATCACCACCTGGTTTGGGCATTTTTGGATTCAATGGGTTGGTTTGCAACTTTGCATGGGCTCTAACGGGCCGGATTGTGGCGGGTTACCTACGCTTCAAGCCTTGAAGGTGCTTTGTGCAGTCCTGTGTGCGTCTCTTCCGTGGCGGACTGCGAAGCCATCCGCTGCCTTCACTAGTTTCAATTCGCCCATGAGCGTGTTAGTTGGGGCTGGGGCATTTTTTTAGATCACAGAAGTACTAACTCCGGGTCTTTGTACCAACTAGAGATGTATAGTTATTATACTATCATCAGCTAAAAATTTAAAATAAAAAACGACCAAAAGCTAATAATGACAAACAAATTGTCATACAAAAGTTAGCCTAAAAAAAAGACCACCTAGCCCCGCTTTTGGGACCAATCAGGGGATTGTCCACACGCAAACAGCAGCTGCGCAGCAAAGAGGTGATAATGGCTCAGTCTCCATAGCGACGCCTCCAAGAAGGGATACGACTCACGTCGTCGTTGTCGTCGTCGGATCCAACCAGCGAAGGTTAGATCAGGAGTTTTCACTCCAGAGCTCAGGTGCCGGTTCTCCAAAGCAACGCCTTCAAGAAGGTAACGCCGCTCAGGTTGACATCGTTGCCGGATCCAACCAGCGAAGGCTAGATCAAGAGTTTTCACCCTAGATCGAAAGTATCAGTGCTCCAAGACCACGCCACAGCACGACCTCGTCACTGGATCCAACCAATGAAGGCCAGATCACCAAGACGACATCCGCAACATCCCCAACGCCCAACCGCCGCCAACACCAAAGGAAGGCGACGTCCACCGTAGCCCACGCGTCGGCCGGTTAAAAGCCGTCCACCGAGGAGGAGTCGAGCGCCGCACAAGCCACCGCCACCGAACCATCACGATCTATACCAACTGCGTCAAATCTGGATCTGCACCATGTCGCCTTCGTCGTCATGCCATCGACGAAGCCGCATCGCCGAAAGAAGTCGGCGGAGAAGGGCCCCGGATCGCCACGCCCGAAGACGAGCCGGCGGAGAAGGGCCCCCGATCCAACCCCGACGAAAGTCCACACCGTTGGAAATCGGCGGACAGACGTCGGGCGTTGGGAGCGCGATGCAGATCAGGTACTACCACCGAGAAGAAGAAGATTCATCGTTACCGCGGCGGCCGGCCACCGACAAAAGCAGCGCAGGAGGAAGAGAGGAGGAGAGGGGGGCTTGTTTGGTGGTGGCTAGGGTTTTTAGGTAATTTTTTAAAATACAAAATTAAAAAATGGTAGCGCAACTTGTTTAGCTCTGAATCTGAACAAAGTTAATTATTGACATCGTATTTAATTAGTGCTTTAAAATTTAAATAGCACAGTGTAGCAGCTATTAGCAGAGCACAGTCATGGCAGAGCAGATACAGGGTTACAGCGAGCCACAAGAACCACTATAGTTGCAGGTTATTCTAAGGCATTTGAGCTTTACTTGACAGCCGGCTGCTGCATATATGCATCATTGTAAAGTTTTCTATTGAACCTCTCACTTCCCTTTGAAAACAATTAAAACTAAATATGCCATGTGACCTTTTATATTCCTTTCATAAACTTACTAACAACTTTCCCATCTAGCTAAATTCATTACCTAGTACCTGTGCATATGAAGCACCAAAAGGTCTAGACCTGATCACAGACCACAATTAATGTGAGGATCCCAGTTTATTTGGCTTGTAATGCTTAACCATCCATTTGGTCCTAACATTACAAATCAAATAAACCAAGCCTCGAGATATGTATACTTCCCAGAAATACAGTATACACACCTCGCTACAAAATAGTGCATCAATCTCATTCATTCACATAGAACCGAAGCACAACACAAGTTCAAAAGACATACATAATATAAAGAGTTATTACAAACAAGAGGCCGACCGGCCAAATGACATACAACTAATAAGTAAACAGCGGAAGCAAAAGGGCCATAAGATGGCGATAAACAAAAGCCAATCAGTATGCTTTTACCCACAAGGCAACCAATCGGACCGCCAGGCTAGTCGTCCCAAAAACCACCGCAACACAACTCACAAAAGTGAGGCCCTTAGGGCTCACCTTCTTCCTCTGCAACAAAACAATTAAGCATAGCATCTGAGTACAAAAATTGTTTTTGTACTCGCAAGACTGACGTGTAAGATAACAGAACTATAATTAACTACATGCAAGCTTTATTTAAGTGGAGGAGGCTCTGGACTTATTTTCAGCATAAAGCAAGTTTTATTTGCAATAATGTAATACATTAAAAGCAAGTTTGCAATTAATTTTTATTGTTCAAAGAACAGAGAGATAGATATAACAGTAGATAGATGACAACAACATCCTGGAAGTGACTAACCCAATAGTCACCACAACAATAGCATGAAGTACCCATTCATACCACCCATGTCAAGTTTTAGTTTTTAAAAGGTTGTAGTCTAGTTCTTGTGGGAAATAACCAAGCGTGTCCATAACCTAGGACGAGGCTATTCGAATAGTTTTAACCCTGCAGGGGGTGTACCAATGTACCCACACGATAGACCGCCTTTCCACCAGCCACGGTTAGCATACTTCCTTTGGTATGCGGGCACGGCTAAGTCTAACAAGACGCTTTCCAATGGACGATGCTAATTAAGAGCCGCAACCCATGGGAGAAAGACACATTAGACAGCCTAACTGGTCTGCTAATGCTCCCCTCACACCCCACATACACACACACATTTTTAACACACCCACCGACCAGCTCATAATTAACACCTCCCAAAGTACTTAGCCAAGAGAGGTTTCATATCCCTCTCGTGTGGTTAGCACGCAACAATTGCTTGGATCAATGGCACAAGTAACTCGGTCCTTAGGGACTTAGGCACCATTCCACTCACACCCAACAGATCACACCAACATACCATTGTGCCCAAGCCAAATTTTAATTTTAATTTTCAGTTTTTGATTTGCAAATTAGTAAAACACAAGGGCTGGACATAATGGAATAATAATAGCATTTGTGTGATCAAGATCACCGACTAAGTCAATGATCGCTCAATACTACCGATAACTAGGCATGGCTAAGCAATATTTATTCGTAATCTACTAAGTGACAAGAGCTCATCCAACGAACTCTAATCACAGCAAATAACCTAGGCTCAGGTAGTAGGGGATAATTATTTACCTACAGATTATGCAACTAGAGGATTAACCAATCAATTTAACAACAAAATAGCAATGCGTACATACAAGTTAAACAAAGTATTAGACTTTAAAAGTAATGGGATTAGATGGGAAATGATCAAACTGCTTGCCTGGCTGCTGTTGCTCACTATGCTACAAAGGATCACTCTCAAGGATGGCACAATCGTCGGAATCTACCGAAAGAGCGAAAAAGAACCGATAAGAACAAAGAAAACGAAAAAGACTCTAAAACCAACTTGATCCAAATGCTCTGAAAATTTTACAGCAGCAAGGGCATGATTTATAACAAATTTAGAAACAAGAATCAACTGATTTGGACTCTTAATGCAAAATTTATGATCAAAACAAGTTTGCTCAGCTGGGAAAAATTGCAATCTGTTATTGTTCATCATAATTAAATTGTTTGGCAAAAATTTCTAGAAAGGTGGTGCAGCTGAAATTTTTATGGTAGATCAAGCACCTCATAAGATGAACAACACAATTGGATTCATCTCATTTAGAGTTAAAATGATTTAGTTATGATTTTTCAAGTTCTAAAAATGAACAAAACTAAATTGCATAAGAACTCTTGCTGAAAACAGTAATATGCCTAAAGTCAATTTTAACAGCAAGTTTAAAGAGGAAGACAACAGAATTGGATTCACTCAAAAAGGATTTACAGAGAATTAGTTATGCATTTTACAAATTTCAATGAATTCTAGACCACATTTTAGGTTGAAACAAATTAACATAGTTTATACTATTTTCTGCTACAGAAAAGAGTTCAAAATCATACTCAATTTAAAGTTCATTCTACTACAAAGCTAACACAACTTGAATTTCTCAAAAAGGAGTTGAAATGAAATAGTTATGCACCTTTGAAATCTAGAACATTTAAAAACTTTGAAAATTTGGAGCTCTCGGGAGGTCTGAGGGAAAAGACAGAACTGGGGAGGTCGGAACCGCTGATGCGAGATCCAACGGCCTCAGAGCACCGATCGCACAGCGCACACAAAAGACCTCCTTGCGCACTGAGGAGGTCGTGGCCGTCAGATTTGGATCTGGCGGCCCAGAGCTCTAGGAGGAGGTTCTAAGGCCCACTCACAAGGGGAGGTCTGGACGGCTAAGATCTCCCGAGGGGAGGTCCTAGCGGTCCAGATCTGAACGAGGAGGTCCTAAGTGATAAGCTTCACAGTGAGAGGTCTTGACGACTAGGATCTTATCGAGGGAGGTCCTAACGGTCAAGATCTCAACGGGGGAGGTCCTAACAGTTAAGATTTCCGAAGGAGGAGATCTTAACGGTCAAGATTGAACATAAGGAGATCCCAACGGCTAGGATCAGCATGAGGAGGTCCTGAGGTACTCTTTTCAAAAAGACCAAGGGGTGGTCTTTTGCAAAGAGGACCCTAAGGGTGGTTCCAAAGGTTTTCCTTACAACAGGCCAGGGGTGGTCTTTTGCAAAGAGGACCTTGGGAGTGGCTCAGGGGTGGTTTTTGTAAAACGACTAAGGGAGGTCTTGCGGTCTTCTTCGCAAAGGACCAGAGGTGAACTTTTGCAAAGAGGACCCCAAGGAGGAGGGTGATCCTAGCGGTTGAGATTTAACCTACGGAGGTCTTTAACGGCCAGGATCTGGGTTAAGGAGGTCCTAGCGACTCAGATTGAAACTCAAGGAGCTCGTGGACGGCCAGGATTACACAATGGGGTTTTAGCTCTTAATCTTTTGAGCAGGATCAACGGTCTAGATCTAAACGCTAAGAGGTCTTTTACGCCACGAAGCAACCGAGGAGGTCACGAGATCCGACAAAAACTCGGCAACAGGACAGAGCACTGCACTCTAGTCACCAGCTCATCGCCGGCGACCATGACCACGGCGGCGCGGGCCAACGGGGCAAAATGTTTGCAATACTATTGCGAACATTGTGAGTGCACTTTTGTCGCCGGAGACGACCTAGAACACCGGCTAGCCGGAACGAGGCGGAGGCTTAAATACGGGAAAAGTGGAAATGACTAAGACCTTCGACACGACCTAAACCAATCGATACTTGAGCTCCCTGGGGCAAAGGCGAACTCACCTGGGCCCAGAAGAGGTCCGAGGGAAGCTGAGAGGGTTCCAGAGGCGGAGGAGCTTGCCGGTCGCGGGGACGACAACGAAGACGAGGTGGCCTGAGTAAAAAGAACCAAGCCGCAACATGAAAATGGGCCCCCAAATAGCTCCGGGGTACTACTAGAGCAAGGAATTGGGAAACAGAGCTTCTTACCGGCAACGGGGACGAAGGAGACGATTTCGCCGAAAAGGGGGAAGTCTCCAATTCAACCGCTTCCTGAGGGTACAAGACAAACTGACCGAGGGTTAAAGATCACAGAGGTGAGAGGAAGGAGCTGGAGCAAGGAATGGTGAGAGAGAGTCTCAGGAGTACCGCCTTCACCGTGGAGCTCGAGGTGCGGCAATGGCGGAAGGTGCTAATAGCGCTTTTGCACACGCACTCACAGCGATGATGCTTGAGGTTTGCAAAGGTTGCGGAAAGAAAGCCCAGGGGGAGCTCTGGGGCTACTTAAAGTCGAGGGGCGATGTGGAGCAACGACAACCTCCCTCAGTTGGAGCTCGGGTCAGGGTGAGGTCAAAAGGCACCGAGAGGATGGGAGCGATTGGAGGAGCGACTTAGAGGGCAAGCTCTGGCACCCAATTAATGCTGTGAGTCGTTGTGAGGTGACAAGACCTCGCTCTCTCCGCTGACCTCACCCTGGCACGCACACACGCGGGCGAGAGGAGGAAGACGACCAGTAGCGACGTCGGGCCCACCCGTCAGCGAAAGAGCAAAGAGGTCCGAGCCCAACAGTTAAGTGGGTTGAGCCCAACCTCAATAGATGTTGGCCGTCGGATTAGACTTGAACGGCCGCGATGCGATCGCTATTTCGAAAACGACCGACGCGAAACGGCACGGCTCCACGACGGTTGGACCAGGATCCAACGGCTGAGAACCAGAGGGGCAACCGGCGGGTCCGAAGGTCTCACGAATGAGAGCCGTTCGATGGAGATCCAACGGTCCCCATCGCAAGCGCGCGCCCGCCCGAGTCGGGTGCTGCTAGTTGGTTCGGCCGAGTCAATTGACTCGAGCCCGAGCCTGACTCGCGCCCGAGGAACAGTGCAAGTCAATTAGGGTTTTGATTTTGAGGCTGAAACTTTGGAGGTTTAATTGAGGTATCAATTCAACTCCAAAAATTATGAAATTTTTACAGGAGCTTGCTAACCTAGATAGGGACCTTGTATAAAATTTTCAGAGGTTTTTGTGCTGTATATTTTCCTCCAAAATTATACAATGTGCTGAGCTAGGGTTTGACTAATCCTTAAAAATATTCAAATAATTTCTAAAAATTGTGAAATTTTTTAGAGGGGTCACATATCAACCCTAGGACTTAGGAAAAGTATTTCCAGAGAATAATCACAAGATTTGACAAGAGGGTTTTTGGAAAGGCAGGGTTCAAGGTCAAAATGACTTGTGACTTGTATTTCTATAATTCTTATTACAAGAATTTCCCAAACATACTGGAATTACAAGCTGTAAGAAAAAGTTTTAATTTCTACCCCTTTTCTTACATTTGAAACACAAGTTGAAAATAGGGATGTTACAATTAACAGCCATAGATACAAGGTAATTTGAAATTTCATACATTTTTCATATAGATACCAGTTACTATTTTGTTTCTGCAAATATAGCCAAGTGTGTTGGCCTGCTATATCACCACTGTACAATATGCTACTCTGAACAAATTCAGGGGACTCACCCCGGATGGCGGCGGCTGTGTCTCCTGGCGGATGGAGAAGGGGATGACAGCAGCGAAATCAATGAGGACGGAGGAGGATGTGGTGGCGGGGGCGTGGGAGGATGCAACGACGGGATGTGGCAGGGCGGAGGAGAATGCGGAGAGGGGACGGCGGCGATGACGGTGTGGTGTGGGGACTGGGGAGGCAGAGGAGGATGCATCGCATGGGCACAGGACAGGAGGGAGGAGGAGGATGCATGCGGCGACTGATGGGCTGAGTTAGTGAGGGTTAGAGTTAGGGGAATTAGATGAGCTATTGGGCTGGGTTGGGCCAACATTTAGATTGTTTGTTGGATATCCGCTTACTCGGGAGATATTCGGTTTCGTCTCGGATTTATCAGATAATGTCTGCTCCATATCATATCCTGAATCCGGTTTTAACTATCCGAATCCTGTCTCAGATCTGACTGGATAGTAAAATATCTTCCTGAATCCAATCCCGTCTGGATCTGGCTTCGGATCGGACGGGACATACCAGTCCCGTTTTCACCTCTATGTATGAGAGAGGAGAGGGGGAGTCGAGCAGACGCGACGTGAGCGCATGTGATACGAGCGGACGAGTCTGTCCTGTACCACGTGGTTCACACGCGGCCGATTTCATCAAATGGAATGGTTCACCATCTCGTGAGAATATTTTTAGAATCTGTACCACTCCATCGAGAACAAGTTGGTTAGGTTCACTCAATCAAACAGAAAGATAAAGGCATATTCAGAACCATTCCATACATGTACAACTTAGTTCATCCAACCAAACACACTTTTAGTTAGCAAGGTATTTCCATCTCTTCTCTAGCTTAGTATGTATACATGGTGGCGCTACAGCTAGCTATCACGCTATGCACTTTAGTAAATTGATTCTTAATTACTCTACAACAATGAGGGTAATTAATTAAGGGCTTCGACAAGATTCGGAGGAAAGATTCAACTTAACAGAATCAACTATATATGCGCATGGTCTTCGTTGCTAATTTGCTATACTAGCTCCGATTCAAGACGAGCGTCTGTTGATCCCAAAGTGTAGGAGAGAGCACAGGCCTAATTAAGCCTCCAGATCGATGCCGAGTCCGTGCGTGCGTGCGTGCGGCTCCAATTACGCACAAGCGCACAAACGCATGCCCTAATTAGCCACCACCAGTTACTTCCTCTCCCAGTAGGACCTTGACCATGTAACTACTACCGGGAATCAGTTTTTTCCTGACGGATTTTGTCATGCCGTACAAGCCCTGTCAAGAAAAAGTATGTTCCCTGACGGTTATACCTCCCGACGCGATTGGTAAGATTTTTTCTGATGGGTGGGTATGTGTCCAACTGTCAGGAAAAACACGGTCCTGACGTCTTGGCACAACCGTCAGGAAAGAATTCACTTACTCCTGACGGGAGGTTGTAACCGCCAGGAGTGCTCCGTTTCTGACGTATGAATTCAGCTGTGGCGTAAATGGAAATTTCGCTTGGGGCGGTGGGAGCCCAAAATTCTGCCTGGCGCTGAGGGAGACAAAAAAAATTCGCTTGGCGCGGCAGAGGAAACAAGTTGGCGCATAGTAGATGAGGTCACGGGTTCACTCAGTTGGATAATACTAGCAGGCAAGGAAAAGAAAAAAGAAAAACGTCTCCTTTGCCCATCCCTCTCCTTCCCCATCCATAGCCTCTCTCAGAACCCTCCGCCTCTCCCCCCACCGCCATCACCAATCCCCATTGTCGGCGGCAGCAATCCCTCCGCCATCCGCTCCCGTCTCCCGAGCCATACACCATAAAAAAGCCACCAGATCCACTATGGCAGAAAAACTTTCTATGGCTTTCAAGTGCATCCAAGCTTGTTCAACGATGCCATAGAATTTTTTTCCCACTATGGCTTGTCAGCCACGTCGGCTCACGCGAACGGTTTGGACACAAACACACACGCACTCTGAACAGCAAATCAGAAGACAACAGTTTTTTTTTTTGAGTGCTACTAAACCGCCGTAGCTTTTCCTCATTTTTCATCCCCTTTTATTCTGATAAAGAGAGCCACATACACATACGTTAGATGCAATGTAATAAAGTGCTACTAATTGCGTGCCCACTAATGCTGCTAATATGCCACTACGGCAATAACCACCCACTAGTGTTGCCGTTTCTAGTCCTTGATGTCATATGCAAAAAAAAAAAAAAAAAAAAAAACGAAAAACAATAAACACAAGAGAATCAGCACTCAGGATTAATCAACATGGCTTGGTACGGAAGTGGTCGTTAGGTCTGCGGCAGCGGCGGTCGGGATTCTTGGATGCCGCCAGCCATCCTCCGCCGCCCCCTTGAGGTGAGCTCCGGGCTGCGCAACCACACCCTCTCCCCCCTCTGATTCTTGGTTGTTATTAGATTTGACTTTGTACCCGTTTGTCAAATTTTTAGATCTGACTTTGTACACTCTTGTCAACTCCCAGATCTGCTCGTGATGTTAATTTTCCTTATTATAGTTGCAGTCCAATTAACATGTCGTGCAAATACTTTGTTTTGTTGCAGTTACTCCAATTAATAGAGTATTCGGTCCACTGCATTTTGAGATCACAAAGGTACGAACTGTTTCTCTGTTATTTAGACCTAATTAGCTAGGTAAGACCAAGAAGTACACCATGTGTCCTATACATCTTTCCTCTGTTTATCACTTTAGAACTTGTATGGCCATGCATGATCTATGGTGTTGTTTGGTTTCAGATTTATAAAATTCAGAACTTGACTGAGAATGCATTTTTGTTTGTCTGCATTGTGTAAGCACGACCTTCTCGCAACTGAGTTATGTTGTACTTGTTATGTTTGCCTACATGGACATGGCAAGGGTGAAGAGGTAACAAGGAGAGGTGCCTGTGGGTGCCACTCAAAATCAAGTAAATCGGTATTATAGATTATACAAGGAGAGGTGCGTGTGGGTGCGCCGGGTTATGGATAACAGTGGCAATGAATTCGAGACCACCACATGCAAATTCACTCTTTACTAATCAGTGGATTTTTTTTTGGTGTAAGTCCTTCCTAGTGCATTTCTACCAATTCAGTTAATGGCTTGATGCTTACAAATAGGTTTATTTTGACCCTTTTGCTTGCCTTCTTTTGTATGACAGAAAAAAAATAACCAACTACCTTACTAGGCCTACCAAACAATACACAACTTCATTTTATACAAAGAATAAAATATTGTATACAAAGATTGGCGCTGCTTTCATTTTACACAGGTTATGAATCTTTCTTAAACCCGAAAAAAATCATCTTTGATGTTGAATTGACTATTCATTCTTGCGAGTAATGGAGGTAGTTGCATTTAATGGTATCAGTACTTCCTCCTCTTATAGTTCAATTTGACTGTAGGCTTGGAGTTCTTTCTTAATCTCATTTGATGCTGCCATCTTTCCTCCTGCTAGTGCCACTGTTTGCTGACGCCAAATCCTCGACATCGACCACTAGGGGTGACTGCTTCCCTCCTCAAAGGTGAATCCCTTCGTAAGAGTACAAAGAAGTTTTTGCCATGAGTACGAATTTGATTTGACTTGATTTGGTTTGCCCCTCAAAGGTGAGTATGATTTGTGTAATATTATTGGATGCTACTTGGAATTTTTTTAAAGTGTTCATGGACTAGCAACTGCTGCATGTAGCTGCTTGCTGATAGCATGTAAGATGGTTTTGATAATAATTTGATTGATGATTGTCTGATTGGTGATGTTTATCTATTATTAAGGTTATGCTTGGTTCTAAAACCGATTTAGTGGACAATCTTTATTAGAAAAACCCTGCTGTTTTGTTGCACTGTTCCTGAACTTTGCTGCTTAAACTCTGCTGTGCTGTAGCATGCCCCATGGCCCATGGTCGTATGGCAATAGCACAGATGGTGCTATCAAGAAGGATGGCATTCGATGCTGCTATAAGGATAGTAACATAAGGCCACCCAACTCTATGGCTAACCAAAATCTCCAGAGAAGATACTAGGAGGCGACTAAAAACAACATGAACATCACTGAGCATACTGTGGTTTTGACTTGATGTATATGGTGGATGCGTGGCGGCCTTTTAATTTCTTGCATATGGTAGATGCCTGGATGTATTTTCCATGAACAAACTGATGCCTGGATGTATGGAACTTAGTGTAATGGATGCTTATGGAGACAAGTTATGGCAGACTTTAATTTGACAAGACTTGTTGACTACAGATCTTGGCATGTATGGAACTATTCAAGAAATTTGTTGCCATTGTGATGTGTCCAATCTGACTCTACATACTATGTAGTGTTCAATGTGAATGTGTGTATGAAAAGCTACCAACAAATGTATGAAGAGCTACTAGCCAGTGGTATCATGTATGTGCATTGACGGTTAACTCAGGCTTTTCCTGACGGATAATTGGTTTCCCTGGCGGCTACCAACAAATGTTGTCAACACATGCCTGACGGCCTTGGAAGTGTTCTGACAGCTAGTGACGTCAGGAAAGATAATGTTACTCCTGACGGACCGCCAGACGTCAGTAGAGGTCAAGCTTTCCTTGACGGTAACCCGTCACATCATCCGCTGGGCCTTGACACCATACCCAACGGCCTCCACCAGGAATTACCATCAGGAACATATTCCTGACGGTGCTCCAACAGGGAACACAGCCTTTCCCTGACATATCATGCCTGACAGATTATTACTGATGGTTACCGTCAGGGAATACATGTTCCTATAGGTTTTTGCGCGTTTCCTGACGGTTTGCACCCGACAGGGGAAAACTTTTTCCTGGTAGTGCACCTGCGTATTCTCCATCGTGCCCAGAACACACGACACTGGATAGCACATGGGCCAGCGCAACTGTCGGATTTGCATGCATGAGCCTTGGACGCAAGCAACGTGCAGTAGCGCGCACTTGACGCGCGGCTACCTTTCAAGTACGTCTCCGTGCGTGCGTGCATGCACGGACAACTAACTCCGGAAATCATTGCAGCCATACAAGCGAATGCATGTCTATTCTAGTTCACTGCACCACTATCTTTAGTAGTGGCGCGATATATACGCGCGCAACTTAACACGCTCGATCTCGCCTTAGTTTTCCTCAACCTCAGCTGCACGCACGCATGCGTTGCCACGGTCCAATAAACACCGATCGACCAAGGCGATGATGGTCATGGAGAACCAGCAGCCGGTGGTGCAGATGCAACTGGTCCCGGCGCCGTCGTCGTGGCCACCGGTGCCGCCGCCGCCACAAGTGTACAGGCACCATTGCAAGGTGTGCAAGAAAGGGTTCATGTGCGGGCGTGCGCTCGGCGGGCACATGAGGGCGCACGGCATCGGCGACAACGGGCTCGGCGCTGACGACACGCTCGATGATGATTTGGCACCGTATGGTGGTGGTGGCCCCGGTGAGTCGTCGGAGACGGGGAGCCCATTGACGACGACGACGAAACGCATGTACGCGCTCCGGACCAACCCCGGCCGGCTAAGGAACTGCCGGGTGTGCGAGAACTGCGGGAAGGAGTTCACGTCGTGGAAGTCGCTGCTCGATCATGGCAGGTGCAGCTTCGACGAGGACGACGACCTCGACGGTTCGCTGCGTTCGTCGCCGCTGCAAGACTCCGACGATGGCGAGGAGGAAGAGGAGGAGGACCTGGCGTTGGCCGCCGGGTGGTCCAAGGGGAAACGCTCGCGTCGCGCCAAGGTGATGGCCGTCGGAAGCTGCTCCATATCCAAACTGCAGCTGCCAACCCCCTCGAGCGAGGAGGAGGACCTCGCCAACTGCCTCGTCATGCTCTCATCGTCGGGTGCCGCGCAGCCAGTCGTCGTGGACGCCGACCAGGAGTCGTGCTCATATGCAAGCAAGGACGAGGCCGAGAGGAATAGGCTCTTGGTGCCACAGCCGATCTCAATGGTGGCCCCAGCGGCAGCGCAGATGATGGCGCTGGCGCCGCAGCATGTTCCAACCGTGCTGCGTGGCATGTTCGAGTGCAAGGCGTGCAAGAAGGTGTTCACCTCGCACCAGGCTCTCGGCGGCCATCGCGCCAGCCACAAGAAAGTCAAGGGGTGCTTCGCCGCCAAGCTTGAGAGCAACCGCAACGAGACTCATCAGCAACACGTCGCAGCCGCTCCCCACGACAATACCAAGGCCATCGCTGACGTCATCGTTGATACCATCACGGACGCAAAGACTGCTAGTGTCAATGCCAATGCCGATGGCAAGGCGATGAACGTTGGCGCCGGTGAGGTTGTCATGGGTCTCATGGCCACCGCAACGCCAGAAATGGTCTTCATGGCGGTCGACGACGTCGCGCCTGCGCCATACGCCGTCTCACCGTTCAAGAAGAAGGGGAAGGTGCATGAGTGCTCCGTCTGCCACCGCGTGTTCACGTCGGGGCAAGCGCTCGGCGGCCATAAGCGATGCCACTGGCTCACGTCGAGCGCGACAGACCCCGCGGGCGCGGTCGCCAAGCTCCAGCCCGTTGCTCCAGACCATGTCATGGCCGCCATGTGCCGACAACTCACCCTGGGGCGCCCAATGTTCGACACAACCGACCAGCACATCCTTGACCTCAATGTGCCAACGAATCCATCGGCAGAGGCGGTCGCCTCCAAACAGGCCGCCGATCTCAACGACAGCCCGCTTTGCCTAAACACGCCGGCTTCGATGTACATGCAGTCGTGGACAGGGCACAACAACGCGAGCCACGTGAACAAGACCGCGACGAGCAGCCGCAACGACGCGGCGGCGGGCGGCAGCGCGGCCACGGAGGACGAGGCAGACAGCAAGAGTGCGAAGAGAACCAAGATCAGCGACCTCAAGGACATGAACGTGGCAGGGGAGTCATTGCCGTGGCTGCAGGTTGGCATTGGCTTTTCGTCGTCCGAGATCAAAGAGAAGAGTACTCAAAAGTGAGCCAAGAGGCACCAGAAGAATTTCGCAGGCGAGGTCACATCAATTAATCTACTAATCAAGTAATTAGTTTTTGCTAAATATATTATAAGTACGTAAATATCAATATTAATATCATTAATGATCGGTATATATATGTATATATTAATGTATTACTAAGTTAGGGGATCGAATTCCCTATGCGTACGGTATTCCAACTTCGAGGGGACGTATTGTTAAGGGACTGTAAATAGGCTGGTCAGCTTGTTTCCAAAAGGTTTCCTTACTGTATGATTCTTTGAGGAGACTTGGATTTTTTTATAACTTTTTCCTTTATTTTCCATTATGTAATTAATTGATTATTTTTTTAACTCCGGAGTTTTTAAACTAAAATATCTTTACTCTTTACTACTTAAAAACACACTAATGAAGGTGAGTAATGCGTTCTCCACTTCTCTCCCCAAACCAACATTTTGGCGCCACCACGTGGGCCCTACAAACACACCCTCCCGCATTGCTCGTTCCCCTTTCTATTCTCTTCGCAGCGCAACACCTCGGTTCCTCCTCAACGCGACGCCTCTCGCCCATCGCACCCTCCCACCCGCCACATCTCCTCGCCACCGTCGGCAGCCCTCGCGCCCTTCCCATCCCCCACACTCCTGCGAGCTGCCGTTCGTCGTCCTTCCCCTTCCCATCCCCCTAACACCTGCGAGCCGCCGCCCGCCACCCTTCCCCTTCCCACCACCCTCACACCCGCGAGCCCCCGCTGATGCTCCTTCCTCCCCTTCCTCATGACGCCTTGGTTTCCTCCGCCGTCGTCGTGCTGCAGCCCTCCTCCAAGCACCCACATGGACGTCCAGAGGCCGATGTTATCTCCAACGCCTCTCGCCGACCCTCGCGACACCGCTTCGACGCCGACGCCTGCGTGCGTGCTCTCCTACCGTGTCCCGCGGCGCACGTCCTCCATCGCCATTACCCGCTTCCCTTCCCTTCCCATCGCCCCTCGCACTCCACTCGCCGCCACCGCCCTTCCCTTCCCACCCTCACCCCGTGAGCTCCGCCACGCGCCTTCCTCCCGTCAAATCCTGATCGTTCTCTAAGAAATAGGACTGGGTCTCCTTCCCATCGATCACTCACTTCGGACTCTCGTCACAATGGCGAGGATGTCTCCGACGACGATGACCAGGATCTCAACCTTCATGAGCGTGGCAGACATCCTCGAAGTGATCGTACTCCATTGAGGCATGCTCCGGCCAACTCAGACATTAATGATCTCGACACCATCCGGCAAAGGAGGATTGCAACCCAGAATACATTGCCTGAGCACATCAATTACCAATCGAAAACCGCTTAAGAGCTTCAACAGATCAATGATTTGATCGAGAACCCGACTATGAAGCTTGGCCAACCACCAGGTTACGACCTCTTCACTTAAGAGATCACACAGAAGCTCCGGGATACCAGGACCAGAATCGAGCGCAGCCAGCAACGCCATCCCAGAAGTCACACCAGGACAACACCCTTGAACGCTAGCTGTTTGAACAACTCTCCTCGTGGAGAGCGACAAGACTCCAGGCTCAGTTGATCTCCCAACCATGATGCTGGTCGAAGAAGAAACCGCCCAACAATCGGTGATCGGCGATTCCTAGGGAGGTGGTCGCTCACCACTTCTCAAGGAATCTGCGTCAGATGGAGCGCGAGGAGTATTACCTCGAGGACTAAGATCTATGATAGATCGATCTATTTACCACCGGTTATCATCGAGTGCGATCACCTAGTGATGTTAACCCTTTTTTCCCGCAAAGAAGGCGTTACAACACTAACGAGGATTAAAATATTTATGTATTATCTTAATATATAATTAAAGACCGCACGACTTCGTGGTCATAACCCCTAAGGCTAACGACCCCTGTGATCGTAAGAATTCCAGAGGTTACATCGAGGATACCCTGGTCTGATGAGGTCCTATACCTAGTCCCCGACCAGATGTCTGCTCGTAGAAATAATGAACTAGCACTTGGACTCGATTCCAAGTATATACTTTCGTGTGATGAATGGAACATGTGCCTAATCACTCCAAACCACACGATGTTTCATGTCTCTAAGCCACTGACAATAACCCTCATGTGGTTACATCATTCCCTGGTATCAACCGTCGCACGGTTGATACTTCACCAACTACCACCTCGCTCCGACCAGTCACGACACTTTCAATAGGTGTCTCTTCAAGAAGTAACTGCCACCACTTCATTGACTACTTAAAGCAAAACACAAATGACAGAAAAGGGGGGTCCAGTGGAGAAGATCAGCAGACGATTGCATTCCACTGGATTGAAGCATCATAATTAGCATTAGATTCATGTTTCAAGTCTGATTCAAGAGCATAGCAAGCAATACACTTTGTGCTGTAATAGCCAGTTCATATATATAAAGAACAGTCCCATTCTCTCCCAAGAAGTCTTTGCCATTTTTCTCTATTTCATTTTATAAGATCGGCGATTCGATCGTCGATAGCTGGCACCGTCCGTGGGGAAAATCGACATATGATTTCTTGAAGATCCTACGCTCAGCAAATCCTCATCCTTTTTTACTCTATAACCGCTCATGTGTTTATGGCACGGACTTGGGATGAGGAAAACTGGTTCGATTTAGCAAACTACTTCAACCTCGATATGGACGTATGCATCCGCGCCATGGAACATGACGCAATGTCATCATCCTCCTCCTCCGTCACAGGTTCAATGTTCGCTGAGAACAATGAAGTCAATCGGATGGAGAAAGACATGCCACCAGTGGCATCCCTAGAGGAACCAACCGCTCGACGGTTCGAATGTCCAAGGGCCTCGTAAGCCTGGTCCTTTCGACCGACCAAAAGGGTGGCAAAAATCCAAAGATCGCAACTCGAGGGTCGATGTACTCTCAATACGGTCATGGATGATAGGTATTCACCAATGACTTCTGGCAATTCCAGGGGCCAATCGACACCTGGTAACAATATCCATGAAACTACCACTAGTCGAAGACCAAGTGGGAATAATCAAATTCAGCATACAATCGGCAATCCACCGGATCAGGCTGAATCCACTACGAAGCCACAAGAGTACTAATCTCTGACCACTCTCCATCGTGGAGACTCCTTGAAGAAGCATTGGAAGGATCTCCATTAGTTACGATGGAAGCTCGTCGGAGGATCATTGCTAGCGGCATGAGGTCAATGCGATCGGAGATACAAATCAAAAATGCCGTGTACGGTCCACACAACCTACCTCATCACCACTTGCTGGTGGAAATGGTACGAGCCCTCAAGCACCAAATGCCAGAGACAACAGAGCTGATGGACGTCCATTGGTTAATTCGTCTATGGTTCTACCGCACCATGTGTGATGGGTCGGACAGGGCAAACCAGGTGGTCGGGAGAAAATTCAAGCCATCGAACACCCACTACTAGCGGGAACCCCCCAAGACCTTCAGTAACGGTACAAAACCTACAACGAGTTCAGAATATTTTAAATAATCCTGACCCTGCTCTAGCAGAGACTCCAGATTTTATCCAACTTGTAGGTCAGGTGTCAGATATTCTCCAGCAGACCATACAACATACAGAAGTATACTGGGAACAAAGGAATTCATAAAGTCAAACCATGACTTCATCCCAACGTTCCTCCCTCAGCAGGGAACAACATGGTTGATTGAAGACCGATCAATACCAAGACCTCTCGACGATTCCGACTGTGGAGTCGCGAGAAGAAGGTTGTTTCAAGGAGCCACTCCTTCCCTCGCCGAGAAGAATGATCACTTGAACGATGATCTTCGACATCGTCTAAACCAAGCAAAGCGGTCAAAGGCGTCAAAATAACGCCCACGCATCGGATCGGGACACCAAAGGTCCGATATTCCATTTGAAAACCGGTCTCCGACCGACACAATCCGGCACCTTTCGCAGGAGGCGCCATGACTCTATTACGGGTTGTCGAGCCTTCTCACAGGGCTCAGTCAGACACGCCGAACAGTTCACCACCAACATAGAGTTCAATGGGACTCAGAACCCATTAGAAATTCTCCAAATCTATACCACTGCCATCAGAGCTGCTGGCGGTGATGATAACGTGATGGAAAATTATCTGCCCACGGTGCTCGAAGGGTCTGTCCGGTCGTGGTTGCTCAACCAGCCGATCGGATAAATCTATACTTGAGAGCAACTCTGCGACCTTCTAATCGTGAATTTCTAGGGTACGTACGACCGCCCTAGAAAGGAAGACGACCTTCATCGAATCCGGCAAAAGTCTAATGAAACTATTCGGTAGTATATCAAAAGATTTAGCCAGGTTCGTAATTTTATATTAGAGGTTGCAGAATCTTCTGTTATTCAGTCTGTTTAAAGCCGGGTTGAGAAATTACTGGTTTACAGAGGATATTGCCATGAACCCTCCACAAACAACTATCGAGCTTTTTGACATGGCTGAAAGATATGCCGCCGCAAGTGAGGCGGTCAAATGGAATGAAGCTATTGATCGAAATGAGAAAATCCCTCAACCTGGCTTAGATAAGGTAGGAAAGAAGCAGAAGAAGGCTCTGAAGAATAAGAAGAATCGTAAGTCTGACAACAAAGAAGTCCTTGCGATACCGAAAAATTTTAAGGGTAAGAGAGAATTTTCTAGTCGGAATAAGACAAAAGCTCCGACCGATGAATACAAGAAAAGTAAAAAAATGGTGTCCACTTCATTAGGCTGTAGGGCATGATTTGCGCACCTATCGGGCCTGGCAGAAAAAGCTGGAAGATTACTACTCATGTAAGGGTCCACTCCCCTCCATAAATGAACTCAGAGAAACAAACCCCAAGAAGGACAAAGATGGCGACGAAAAAATAGAGTACGAGGAGCCGCAACATACTATTGGTATGATCTTTGGTGGATCCTCCTCATAGGAGTCAAGATGTCATCTGAAGGCCGTAGAGTGAGAAGTCAACCTTGCCGAAGCTCCGATCACCGCAAAACCATCCAGGTGATCGAAAACTGTAATCTCCTTTAGCAAAGAAGAATGCATCATCCTGTCGGCTCGATCAGGTAGGTTCCCTATTGTTGTTGAACCTATAATTAATAATTGCAAAGTTAACCGAGTCTTGATAGATGGATGTAGCTCTCTAAATATTTTATTTACGGAAGCATTGGAAGAAATGCAAATTCCCAGGTCTAAGGTAAAACAAGTAAAATATGCCATCTATGGCACAGTTCCTGGTTGTACCGCTAAACCGATAGGGCAACTGTCCCTACCGGTCACGTTCGGAAGACCTGAGAACTTTTGAACAAAAAAATTTCATTTGATGTGGTGGATTTCGAAACCGCATACGATGGAATCCTCGGTCGTTTGGCATTGGCAAAATTTCTGATAGCCACACATTACAGTTATCAGAGTTTAAAGATGCCAAGACCGAAAGGAGTCATACTGAGCCGAGGAGATCGAAAAATGGCATATGCATGCGACCGAAAATCTTTAGAACTGGTCGACGAGCTTCCGACCAGGGATTCTAATTCGTCTTCAACGCAGGTCAAGCACTCAAGACCAAAGATGACTCAAAAACCATCCGACCAGACCAAAGAGATTCCACTCGACAAATTTGCTCCTCTGGAAAGTGCCAAAGCTTTGTCTGGGTCTGTAAATACTAGAAAGGCACTGGTCGGAGCAGGACTCGACCTCAAATAGGAAGAGTCGCTCATCTGCTTCCTCTGAGCAAACATGGATGTATTCGCCTGGCAGGCATCCGACATGCCCAGAGTCCCTAGGGAGGTGATCGAATACAGACTAACTCTCTGGCCTGACAAGAAACCGGTCAAGCAGAAGCTAAGGTGTTTTGCACCAGATCAAAATGAGGCAATCCAGTCGGAGATCGATAAGCTTCTCAAGGCTGGATTCATTTGTGAAGTCAACCACCAAGAGTGGCTCACCAATCCTGTAATGGTTATAAAAAGTAATGGGAAATGACGAATGTGTATTGACTTTACAGATCTTAATAAAGTTTGTCCGAAGGATGACTTTCTCCTTCCACGCATTGATCAACTTGTAAACTCGACTTCTGGGTGTGAGTTGTTAAGTTTTTTGGATACGTATTCAGGGTACCACTAAATTAATATTAGTAAAAATGATGAAGAGAAAACTTATTTCATCATGCCATATGGCACTTACTGCTACATAAAGATACCATTTGGTCTAAAAAATGCTGGTTCGACTTTTCAAAGGTTGATACAAAAAACCTTTAGTCCTCAGATAGGTCGAAATTTGGAAGCCTATGTTGATGATTTGGTTGTAAAGAGCATCAACACCGGTGACCATATTTCTGACCTACAAGAGACCTTTAATAACTTAAGAAGGCATAACCTTAAGTTAAATCCGAAAAAGTATGTGTTCGAAGTTTTCTCTGGAAAGCTTCTTGGATTCCTAGTTTCGGCTAGAGGAATTGCAGCAAATTTAGTAAAAATATCGGCCATCGATCAGATGCATCCTCCGACAACAAAGAAAGAAGTCCAAAAACTAACCGGCTGTATGGCAGAGCTAAGTCGTTTCATAGCCCAATTAGGAGAAAAAGGACTACATTTCTTTAAGCTTCTTCGGAAAAAGGGAAGTTTCGAGTGGACTAAAGAGGCAAATGATACATTTGAAGAGATCAAGAAGCACCTTACGAATACCGCAATCTTAGTATCTCCAAGATCGGGAGAAACATTGCTGATTTATATAGCTACAATGCCACAAGCAGTCAGCAGTATACTGGTCGTAGAACGTGACAACGTTCAACGACTAGTGTATTACGTAAGCGAAGTCTTACATGGACCAAAGGAAAGATACCTACAGGTACAAAAATTGCTCTATGGTCTCCTTATGGCTTCAAGAAAACTAAGACATTACTTTCAGGCCCATAGAGTGGTCATACCAACTGGATATCTTCTTGGTAAAGTTCTCGAAAACAGATAATCATCAGGACAAATAGCAAAATGGAAGGTCGAGCTTGGGGCGTTCGACCTCCATTTCATCTCAAGAATAGCAATCAAGTCCCAGGCTTTAGCAGAATTCACTGCCGAATAGACAAAACCTGAACCCACCCAAGAGCTCGAGTACGAACACCACGACGAGTGGACAATGTTCTTCGACGGTTCTTTGATGCTCAAAGGCTCTGAGGCTGGAGTTGTCTTGATATCCCCTACTGGAGAACAAATTAAATACGCCATTCAAATAAACTTTCCTGCCAACAAATTAAATACTTCATTCAAATAAACTTTCCTGTCACTAATAATGTGACAGACTACGAAGGTTTGTTCGTAGGACTCCGAGCAGCCAGAGCGCTCGGGATTCATAAATTACTAGTAAAAGGCGATTCTCAACTAGTAGTGAATCAAGTCGGGAAAGAGTATCAATGCTCAAATACCAAGATGTCATCTTATTTGATAGAAGTACAGAAACTCAAAAAAATATTTCTTTGGTTTTCAGATCCAATATATTCCTAGAAAGAAAAACTTTCTGGCAGATCAGTTGGCGCGGATGGCCTTCACGAGGTCACCTGTCCCGCTTAGAGTTTTCCTCGAGTAACTCAATTCACCCTCGGTGGTCAAGCCTTCCGAGGACTTAGATGCTCCTCTGGCGGTCGTGCAAATTGACCTCAGTAGCAATTAGATGACATCGATCTACAATTATCTTCAGCATGGCATTATTCCTGAAGATGATGTAGAGGCTGATCGTATAGCTCGAAAAGCCAAATCATACACTCTGATCGAACGTACCCTTTATAAATGGGGATCTCACGGAGTGTTGATGAGATACATATTTTAAACGCGTGGCATTAAGTTGCTATCTGACATTCATGGAGGTGTTTGTGGAGCACATCATTCCTACAGAACACTGGTCGGTAAAGCCTTCAGGCAAGGATACTACTGGCCAACTGCCCTCTATGATGCAAAAGAGTTCGTGATGAAGTAAGTACAGTGTTAATTTCATAGTCGATAAGTACATCAAAGCACAAGCTTTATAATCAATACCTCTTTCTTGGCCTTTTGCAACACGGGACTAGACATTCGGGACCTTTCCCAAGAGCACTGGGCTTGAATTCCTTTTCGTCATGATTGACACGCTCACAAAATGGATAGAATTTGAGCAGTTGTTAAACAACAACTGGGCTGCAAAGAGGTTTCTCATAAAAATATGATCACACGATTGGTATACCCGATCGTATAATCACGTATAATGGTACCCAGTTCTCGAGGGTAATTTTAGAATTTCGCAAAGATCTAGGTATCAAAATACATTTTACTTCTATTGCTCATCCACAGAGCAATGGAGCAGTCGAGCGAGCTAATGGTATAATAATGCAAGGAATAAAATGCCAAGTATTCAACCAGTTAACAAAATGGTCAGGAGCTTGGGTTCAAGATCTTCCTTCTGTGTTATGGGCCGTTCGAACCATGACCAATCGTGCAACCGGTGAAACGCCATTTTTTCTTGTTTATGGTGTTGAAGCCATACTTCCGCTAGAACTAAAAATTGGCTTTGCTCGAACCGATTGTTTCAATGAAAATGATCAAGAAGAACGAAGACTCGACAACATCAATTTCCTTGAAGAACGACGAAACCAAGCCTTGATACAATTGGTAGTCTACCAACAAGCCATGCAAAGGTACCACAATCGTAAGATGCAACCTCACAGCCTAGTTGTAGGTGATTTGGTTCTTAGAAAGATTCAGAGCTAAGCAAATCGTACTAAACTTTTGCCGAAATAGAAAGGTCCTTATACTGTGGTCGAAGTTACCCGACTTGGTTCAGTACAACTAGCCATGTCAGATGGACGTGTTTTGTCAAATTCTTGGAATATTGATCAATTGCATAAGTTTTATGTTTAGTTGTTCTTTTCTTTTTTATTTTAATTCAATAAAGATGTTTTTCCTTTCAAATGAGTGATATTGTTTATATGTCTGTTATCTATTATCTGGTCACATACTATTGTTGTTTCAATTGGTTGGAGAAGACACTTTTTCTCTCCGATATCCTTCCAAAGGGTCTCTTTTACTTCTTGGCATTGGCTTAATTGTCACTAGCCATTCAGGTCCTAGTCATGACCATCTCAGCCATGATTCTCACGCGCGACCATACACTCTTTTCTCAAAGAAGCAAAATGAGTAAATGAGCATAACATATACAACTCCAAATAGTTTCCTACATGCTTCAGAATTTAAAGACTAACTTTCTTCATTTCAACAATCTGTTTTCACTTATTTTGGCTACTGGTCGGGACACATAAAATCTCAAAGTCTAAATCTCTCCTCTCTGCATGTGGTCCTGCCCACTGGAAGGAGTTTCCTAGCGACAACCTTTTTCTTACAATCCTCGCTGCCAGTCGGAACTTGTGTACAAACACGTTTGGCGAAGTGTCTATCATGTCTGCGATTCTTAGCAATCTTCATGACTAGGTTGGATACTAATTATAAATAATAACACTTATTTTCTTGTTGTTTTATTTGCATACATTTTTGCATAGGTTTCTTAACATCAAGTTAAGTCTCAAAAAATCTTCCGACTACTTAGTGTTATGTACCATATTTTGATTATGGAATAGATCTACAGCTAGTCGAAATCATACACGGGTTCTGACCTAATTGATTTCCTAGTGCTTGATTAGATCATTTTACAACATAATCATGACATACTTTATACACTGGTCGTGGCTTTTTGCTCTTTTCCTTAGTCTACTACTTCTTTAGTAAGCTCCTCTACTATTACAAGCAGTCAGGGGCTAGGAGATATATGAGCTTTTAGCAAAATTAAGAGGATAAAAACACAAACTTTATTGATGTTAAAAAAGATAAGTTTTTACATTCATAGTTTTAATTTACATTAATCTACTTCTCGGAGCCACCAGACTGGTCACTGCGAGACGGAGACCCGACCTCCATTTTCTCCACTACTTTGTTTCCAAGAGGCCTTGCTTCCTTGAGTAGCTTAGTAGCTTCATCATCCGAACAGTTGAAGTCTTCTTCAACGGCCTAGAGATGAATAGAAGGGTCGGAAGCCTTGAGCTTTGCCAAAGCAAAACTTACTCTGTTCACAACAACTTCTCTCATTTTCTGCGTATGATTCTCCGAGTAGTCTTGAGTAAACTATTGAGGTCTTCGAGTTCTTTGGTCAAAATAATTTATTTTCTCTGCGGGATCTTCTAAGGAGGCGGTTGTGTCCTCGACCCCATGTCAAAGAGCATCTTGTTGATAGCCTTGACTTTATTGTCCGTAATCCGCTCAAGATATGCCCTCTGGCCAAGCTCGAACTTCAAAGCTTTTTCTGCTTTGGTCATTCTTTGAGTTTGCTCTGCACAAATATACTAAGAATAAATACACATATTTAGAGAAGATAGTACGATGGTCAAGTTTACGATCGGTTACCTTGATTCTTCTTCTCGAAAGTCTCAATGACTTTCTTGTGCCTGGTCACCAAGTATTCGATCGACCGGTCTTTTACTTGGCATTCTTTTTTAAGCTTGGTTATTATGACTTCCTTAGCCACGACCTCTTTTTTAATTTTCTCTAAATCTATCAAATATAATAAGGGGAGAATTTAATTAACAGAAGAGAAGCAAAATAAGCAAAACGAGAGGAGTTAAGAGGAAAGTACTTACTTTGTTCCTCTGTCTATATCTGGAATTGTAGTTTTCTTCTCAACTGCAAACTATACCTTTTTGTTGACCGCGCATCAGATCATTACCAAACAAGCATGTTTATTTTTGGTTTTTGGCGTTCTTATTGCAGCGACTGCGTAGAACTGTCCCGTTTGCCCCTGGATCTTGTGTATGATTGCTCTTATATGAAGTCTTCATTATGAAGTTTATCAAATGAAAGCTCAATCCGTGAGCTCAACTCAGCCAAAAAGTTTGCATCATGTTTTTCATATTAATCCAAAATCTAGAGCCAGTCTTCACAAGAATAAAAAAGATTTAGTGAATCGATCCAACAATTGGCATAATTATACAACAACGCAACTCATCTTTACTACTTAAAAGAATATAGTTTGGTGAATGATGCGTTCTTCGTTCCTCTCGTCTTCTCGACATTTCACTACTCGCCCAATCGTCAACATGTGGGTCTTCGTAACTCGATTGATTCCCCTCCTTCCCCGACCCCCTTGGCTTCTAGCTACAAAACGTTTTCGTATCAATAAACCACCTGGCACCCGCCTCTGCGTAAATCGCTTTGATCTCAACAAACAAATCCTAATAGAACTTGGAGGAGGTATGCCAAGTATGGTAGTGACCAGGCCGAGATCAGAAGGCATGAGCGTTGTGTAACCACGCTGCATGGCTACGACCTTAGCAGCTCAACGCTTGAGGTTGGGTTGCCGAAGATGAAACAGAGAAGCGCAAGGGAAGAGAAGATCGCCTCAACACCTCGGCGTTGGGCGTGTGCTTCACGTCGGCATCGGCCGACTGGCGCTACCCGGTCGTGGTCCCCTGGAGCAGCACGAAACATATCTCCTCTACCTCAGCCTGCATGCTTTGTGTGCTCCGGAGGACACCCATGCTGTCAGGCTGTCCATGGTGGCGCTCGCTGGTGCGTATATGCACATGCATGGGCATGTCTGCCACTCGGTGGCGGAGTGCTTTGAAAGTGTTATTTGTATGTTGATTGCAGATGATATTTTTCTAATGTGCGTACGTGTTTCATTCACATATACATTTGATTGCATCACGATGACATGCAGTCACGTGGCTAGACTATCATCATCATGTTTTCATTGTCCATTGAAAGGCCGAGGCTGGTGATTTGGACATCGGTGACACAGTTAGGGAGGCATTGGCCATGTTGTTGGGCCGCATGTCTAGTGTGTTCACTGCAGTGCGGTGGAGTGGGCGTAGCACATGGTGGTAGAGTCGAAGGTGCAGCGCAAGCACAGGGACGAAGGTGCTACGCGGGCTGCATCGGAGTTTGATCATAAGCACCAAACACAGTAGTGAAGGTGCGAAGTAGGCCAGAGCAAACCTCAACGTGACACCTCAACAAAGAGTAGATGGACTGGCGTAGGCTAAGCCTAGTGACAGACAATAGCAGCTCAACATGTTGAGGTAATATGTTTTTTCTCTGTAGCAATGTACGGGTATGTAGCTATTCTTATTGTTAAGAAACCGGGCCCAGGACCAGGAGTCCTGGCCCAAGGTGGGCTCCTCATCCCAAACCCTAGCAGGGTCGTAGCCTATAAATAGGGGGTGATATTCATTGTAAACGATTGATCGATGGATGAAAGAATAAAGAGAAGCAAGAAGTCCCCCTACATCTCTGTGTTCTATCTCTTATTCTGTTCTTGTTGTTCATACATTGTTCTTACGATTCTATGCTTGTCTACGAGGTAATCGCTCGGACTGGACTCGCCGACGACGGTTCCTCAACACGTTATCAGCACGATCGACTCTCCTCGCATCGAAAAGGTAACTGTCGTTGAACGACACTCGTAGATTGAATCGATTTCTAGATTGCTTTCAATTCTGTAATTGTTGCTTTCTAGATTATTTTTCTACGGTGCAAATCCGCTCTAATCTACCGCGAGCCGACTTGAAGTCGGCGGCCAAGCCGATCGGTAGGTTGTATGAAAGAGTAGTTGACGGTTGTACCGTAGGTTGTAGATGCAATAGCATGAAAGACACCATGTGCACGGCACCGCCTGCAAGCGGCTGTCACTACCTCCGCGATACGTTACCGGTCGGCATAGTCCGTCATCACGAATCGCTACGGAGGCAACGACAGAGCCACACCGCTAGCACGCGGCGAGCACGCACATGTTGGCATGAAGCCGCGCCTCCGTTGCAATCACGTACTACATTACATTGCATACATCGGCATGAATAAACAGTAAAAAAACGGCCGACGGCCCTGTATAGCCGCGTCATCGCCGACTTGGAGTCGCACCCAACCACCTTGAAGTGCCGCCTCCCTGTCCATGGCCGCCAACACGCGGTTCACCGTCCATGGCCACCTCTCCGGCCCACATGCGCTCGCAGCGCCACCACCGGAGCCTCGCATAGCCGCCGCCCAAGAAAGAGAAAAGAAAAATGGATGTGGCGCCGACACCGCATGGACGACCACACCGCCGCCGCACGGACGCCCGCAGCACCGGTCGCATCACCCGAAGCTGCCTCTGCGCTCAAAGCCTCCCGCATGGGGCACCCCGCGCCACCACCGGAACACGCGCGCGCCGCACGGCCGCCTCCCCAAGCGCCCCGCACGGCGTTGACCCAAGCAGCCTCTGTGCCCGCGCCGCCTTGAAGTGGCGCCACCGCGCAAACTCGCCAACCGCCTTTGCGCCATAGGGCGCCGCCTACCCGCCGCCATGGCCGCTTGAAGCCGCCACGGCCGGCTGTATCGCCGACTCGACCCCACGGGTGGCACGTAGTAGTGACGCCACCGCGCGGTCTGGTCGCCTCGCTGCGCTTGAAGCGCCGATCGTCGAGCCGCGCTTGAGCGCGGCGCCACCGCGTCGGATCCGCCGTGCCGTTTGGAGCCCCGCCCGTAGCCGCCTTGCACACTACCGCAGAGCTCACCGCCCGCAACGCCGACCGGTCATCCGCCCGTAGCGCGCGCCGCCGCGCGCGCGCGCCGGAGAGCACGCACCGCGCGCCCGCCGCGACGGTCGCCGCCGCCGCACGGCAGAGTCAGTTCGCCGGCCTCCCACGCGTGTACAAGCCGCCATTGTCTCCTTGCACGAGGCATAGCAACCCTAAACTCAAGAGCAATGGGTCGGCCGGCTGCTATGGGCTAATGTAAAAAGGCCTAAACAAAGAAAGAAAGAACTAGAAAGGCTCGGTCAGTAAAAAGCACGGGCCAAAAGAAAAAAGGAAACGGGCCCAAAATGAAAAGGACCGTACGGTAGAGAAAAAAATGGGAAAAGCAAAAGAAATTCTAGATTTTTGCAAATAAGTCCTCGGTATTCTGAAAATTGCAAGAATTTCTTTGTGAATAAGGGATTTGTGCAGGAACCCCCCCCGGAATTGGGAAATTTATGGGATTATGTATATTCTTGCAGAATAACCCCTCAGAAATTTGAAAATTAAACGTAAAATTTTCTCTGTATTGATTTTTTTGCGTTTTAACCCCTGAAAGTTACAGAATTTGCTGAAAGTTATTTTTCCAACAGAAAATAGCCTCGGGAATCCATTTTTTGTATATTTTTTTAATTTTGAAGCATATTTATTCTTGTTATTGCTATTTCTATGCAATTTATTTATTGTATTTACTGTTTTGATTATCTGTGATTGTTTATATTACTTTTAATCACTGGAAATATCAGTAAATCATGAAAAATGCATAGAAAATTACGGGATCACGAACCAGGAGTTCGAAGAGCATTATGAGAATTTTGCAACCATCTTACGCAAATTACCAGCAATAACCTTATGAATTTTGGCATGAATATAAAGATGACTGGCATCACGAATCAGGAATTCGAAGAACTGACCCAACATGGCCATATTTTGTATAAAATTTGTATCACTCTTCAATTTTGTGGTAATGTAATCACAGATGAGCAGAAGATGGAGAATACTTTCTACCTTTCACCCAAATGCGGTGTAATCCGCATGCAACTATCGTCAAGACGGCTACATAAAGTATGCCGACTTCAACGAACCACTCAGAAATAATAGCATTGTACGAGGCCTCACAAGAATGTGCTTGGCTTCGGCGGATGATTCACCATATCCAGCAGTCATGTGGATTGAATACTGCACCAACCTCCACTATTATCTATGAAGATAAAGCAGCTTGTGTTGCACAAGTGCAGATGGATGTTGTGAAGAATTCTCTCACAAAAGTATATCAACCCCAAGTTCTCCTATGCTCATGAATTGCAAAAGATGAACGAAATACTGCATACTAAGTCATGTGAGAATCTTGCAGATTTATTCACTAAGTTACTTCCAGCGTCTAGCTTTGAAAGATGCATACGTGAATTGGAATGATGAGACTTAGAGAAGTGCAGAATTCAGGGGGAGAACCTTCACTAACTCATTATTAAAGCTTGATCATGAGGATCGAATACCCAAAGAATAAATCCAGGAGATTAAATGAAATTGGGTGGATTGTACTCTTTTTCCCTTACGAGTTTTGCTGAAGTTTCTCGGCTAAAGTTTTTAATGAGGCAATTCGTGCATCACAGCAGAACTTGTATCATGTACTCTTTCTCCAAATTTTTCTCACTGAGTTTTTATGGAGTTTTAACGAGACATAGACATAAAGGATGAGTGCCCAAGGGGGAGTGTTAAGAAACCGGGCCCAGGACCAATGTGGGCTCCTCATCCCAAACCCTAGCAGGATCGTAGCCTATAAATAGGGGGTGCTATTCATTGTAAACGATTGATCGTTGGATGAAAGAATAAAGAGAAGCAAGAAGTCCCTCTACATCTCTGTGTTCTATCTCTTATTCTGTTCTTGTTGTTCATGCATTGTTCTTACGATTCTATGCTTGTTTATGAGGTAATCGCTCCGACTGAACTCGCCAACGACGGTTCCTCAACACTTATTAACAGATGACTGAGCTTTCCGTGTTGATGAGGCTTAATTTCTTTTCTACATACATTTCTCACATGAAGCGTTGAAAGTTAACGATCGCCCATTTTTCTAGGGAGTAAGCAGTCGACTCTGCCTAAGTTTTCACAGCAGACATGTTTTGACACGAGAACATCTGTGATTGGAGAACATGACGGGGAAGGGAGACGCTTGTACGCAGGCGCCTGTGCATCGGGTGCACTCTGACTAGGACACGGGTCCAAAGCACAAGGTAACCACGCACCAGTGCACCACGCCACTCATATCTTGGCCCAATCCATGCATGCGGATGCACATTCCTCGCACAGTTGCTAAAGCCAAGGAAGCCATTACTCCGCCTTATCCTCGCTACCCTGAACACTTCCCCTCGTGAAGGCACCAGATTTTAAAGCAGATCAGGCACTTATCTGTTGAATACTACCGCTTCAGTAGTCCAACACTCTTCGTAGCATGTACAACAGTTTATCACTTAAAGTTGTCTCTAAAGGGTTTAACTCATCTACATGCAACTTTAGAGATAACATCTCTAACAATTTATCTATAAAATCATTCAATTTTAACACAGTTTTTCTCATTATCCACTCACTATTTGCGATGATTTATATACACAGCTTGTCTCTTATACAAGAGATACACATTCTTTCTCTTCATATTCTCTTAGGTTAGAGTCAATTAAGGTGGCCACTGTTAAAGATATCAGCAGTCTCCGATCTTTGCTACTGAATTCTTAAAGAGTTAGCTTGTGGGTGGTTCAACTTCGAGCCTTTGACCATGATCATGCGTGCATGTACATTTCGTACATGCTAGTATATCTAAGTGTGCTACTAATGAGTATGGAATGACCGGCACCCATTTGCTGCGGAAGTTTATGATAAGGGACCAAGCACCACTAGCAATTCTGACTTCAGAAATGCTACTAGTACTGCTCCCTATGGGCCAATGGGCCATTATTGTCACTCGGAGCATTCAACAGCAGGCACCTAGATCAAGATGGAGATGGCCGATGTCAAGTGTACAGATCAGCTGATTTAAGCACCATTATTTGGTATCTTGGTGCATCGAATTAAATGTTTTTTGGTCATACATAAACAGCATGACCTTTACTAATCTAGCTAAATATCTTCCATAAAAACCTCACCACATCACGGCTAAATATATAGGTTTAATTACCTGTATAAAAAGCTAACAGTAAAACGAGAAAACATCAGGTGCTAATTTTGCATTTTTTGCTCTTGTGTAATCAAGCTTGGTTTGAATGAATTCGATCAGGTGTGGTGCGTCCACAAGTACGACGTAAGCTATGCTGTGGGATGTCGGGCGCAGAAAATCCGAGCAGCCGGTAGCGTCCGCACGTCGGCAGTTCGTTTGGATCCCTTCCATTTAAACAGCAATTATCACCTACCTCCTGCGTAGCCGATCACTATCTGTTAGTCTCAGAAAGCGATAACAAAGTCCCAACACTATCTGCACAGCTCGACTTGCTTCAACTGCTACCAAGCTACGGACGGCACTTGTGCCAATCCCCTTCTATGTATGCACTGAAGCAAGTAGTTGCACTGAACTGCATTTCTTTTAAAGAGCAGCTGAGAAAGTCTGAAACCGGCTACGAAAAGATCAGAAAAGAACAAAGGAGTCACGAGAAAACCTGAAAAGGAAAGAGCAGAGAAAAAGGAAGAAGCAAACTGAACTCCTTTAATTTTTCTTCTTTCGTGAATCCAGCAGGAAACGCAACGCGACCTTTCGATCTCCTCATCACTCGCCTCGTGTTCGTTCGCATCGCAATAAAAGCCAATCAAGCCAAGCCACCCCTTGACTATTATCAACGCAAAGCGAAACAAAACACACTAGCCTACCGAATTAACTCATTCCCGGCCGCGGCCAGGCTATCCATCCATCCATCCCTGCATGAGCGGATGAGCCGACCAGCACGCAGCACTGGCAGTCTATCGCTGCAGCAGCTAGCATAGCGTCTTTGCAATGCAGGCATGCAGCAACCCGAACGCATGGCTCACCAATGCAGCAGTGGTTCCTAGGTTTTTTTAGATGCGTCGTAAACACACGTTTAATTTAAAGTGATGGCTAAACCTCACGAAGCACAGACATGTATACGTGTATTATTCCTAAATAATCCGACGAGACACGTGAGCTCGATCGGGCTCCTCGCACAACGGGCCGAACGAGCCACGCGAGCAAACGCTAGGTCCTCACAGTGGTTAGTAGTTAGTGTGTGAATTTGTGCGCTCGGCTCCAGTCATATGTGACCCACGACCAGAAAGTGTCTCTAAACTAAACAAGCCGGAAAGAAAGCTTCGGAGCGCACCAAAGGCGTTGTCCACGCACACAGTGATGACAGAGATGCCATTTGATAATGTAAATGCATGTTTGGTGGCTTGCTACCAAGCTTCGGCGAACTTCTTTACAGACTCGGAGGTAAATTGACCGTTCTTTCTCTCATTGAGATACGGTACCTGATTTAGTTTGCATGCGTTAGTGGAGGTGAAAGGAAGGTGCGTGGTCAAGGTAATTTCAGAGTGATTTAGTTTCCACGCTCCATAGTAGTAATAGCAGTAGTAGATTCGTACTAGTTGTTCATCTAATACTCCAGGAAGTCGCAAATAGGGTGGTGTTTGGATGAGTAGTAATTTCTTGATAGGTTTTGGGATTTTGTTCAAATTTAAATTCGATCCTAAAAACTTTCTAACGAAATACCTCTAATCCAAACACCCCCTTAGTCTGCTATTTTCCTTTGCCGGTGTTCTCTTAGATTAGCATCTAACCTTTTTCCCTCTTAAGTTGTGTCCATCTCAGTCCAAGGTGGCTTTGTTTTCTTCTTCCTCTTAATTGAACGGAAGTGTTCCTGTGCCCTCGTTTTTTTTTATAAAAAAAAAATACTAGTAGTAAAGGTGTCAACCTAGTAGTAACGTAATGGCTCGAAAAAATTGGACTTTTCGACAAACCATATGCCAGTTGATTTCCCATGCTGTAGTAATAAATCATACGAGACCTTATCAACTTTAGATACCGTGCACTTCATTTTCGGTCTTCTCATTCTCCTAACATTAAGGCATGTACAATGGTATAAACAGCTGCTGTCTATAGCAACTATCCATGTCACCTATAGACAACACTAAAGACATTTCATACAATGGGTTGTGATAATACAACGCTATAGGATTACTGCATAACACACAATCTTTATTGCTTTTCTTGGTTTTGTGCTACAATGTTGCAGGATTATAGCAATATTCTCTCTCTCGTTCTCTTTCATCTACGTCAAGAAAATCCTATGTGACAAATGCTATAGACGGCCGACATAAGCCCATTGTACATGCTCTTATTGGTCAGTTGTTGTCCTGCTCCTACGAACCATCTCGCTCCCTTTTTTCAACGGTAATTGTACAATAGTAAAAACAAACGCGCATTGTCACCCCTCGATCCGAGAAGGAAATGTAAAGTTTTTTTGTTGAAAAACAAATGTAAAGGTTGACATAAGGGAAAAAATGAAGGTTCAAAGCTCACAAATATAGGAGTTTGGCCACCCTAATTTTAGGTTCTCCTAGCAGCAGGCATTGATCCAAGGTAGTACGTCGGAGTGGCATGCATGCGCATTAGACAATTCTTGATTGTCTATAAAATGCAAAATTTACCACTCGGTTTACATTTAATTTGACATCAGCAGTGCGCACAAATGTATAGCAACAAATTAAAACCTCGCATACCACACTGTTCGGTAGAACATCACATATAAATAGCCAGAAATTTTCTAAACTAATGTCGTACGTAGATTAAGTTTTGCTCATATGCTCCGAGGGCGTGCATGTGTAGAAATTCTAAATATATCCTAGCTCGAGTGACTTGGTGCATTGTCCAAAATAAATAGGAAGAGCGTAGCATTAGGCTGCTATAATTCCATATCATCAATCAATAAAAACATATATATCCAACATAATTAAACAGAAAGTTGTAAAATATCAAGCAGCACATCTGTTATTTGATATGCAAAAAGCCAAGGAGTACAAAACTTAGCACACAACAATGGAAGGTGTCGAGTGTTGATTTTTTTTTAAAAAATAATATTAATTTAAAAGATTATTTAAAAAACCAATTTTTTTTTACAAAATTAGACACCTGTCGTCAATTGGAATGACGACATGCTCATATTGCAATTCCAATTGGCGATAGGGGCCTAACCACTGGCGACAGGGGGCTCAATAGTACTCAGAGTACCCTGTTGCTAGTTGAATTGGCGACAGGTCCCTGTCGCCAATTCAAATGGCGACAGAGATCTTTTTTTATAATATTTTTTCTAAATTTTTTTAAATATAGCAAATGAGCTAAAAAACATATGAAATTTTTTATGGAGCCTTCCAACATAGTGTACTTAGTTTTGTAATTTTTTTTTATAATTTTATCCATTCTGATTTTTTCTCTAAAATTCATTTAATACATTGTTGGTAGGAATTTCTAAATATAGAAAATGAGCTCCAAAAATTAGAAAGTTTTTTTTAGAAGGCTTCTAACATAGTGTACTTGATCGTGTAATTTTTTTAGAATTTTATATGTTTTGAAATTGTCTAAAAATTAAGGGTTTATGTTTAAAAAATTAGGATTTTAGGTTTTGAAAATCAGGTTTTCATGATTCCGCTATTAGGAATGGATCCTTTTTTATTTTAAAGATATCCAACCTGGGACCAACTTACCAAGGCTGCGAACATTGATAGACTGAAGAGAAAGATTGGCTCGCGCCCTAGCGCTGGTCCCTGGTCGGATATCTTTAAAGTAAAAAAGGACCCGTTCCTAATGGCGGAATCATGAAACCATGAAACCTTAATTTTCGAAACATAAAATCCTAATTTTTGAGACTTTTTTATCCTTCAATTTTTTTAGATAATTTCATAAGATATAAAATTCTAAAACAATTACACAATCAATTTTTGGGGCTCATTATCTATATTTAGAAATTCCTACCGATAGTATACTTAAATGAATTTTAGAGAAAAAAATCTGAATAGATAAAATTATGAAAAAATTACACAGACAAGTACACTGTGTCACGATGCTCCACAAAAAAGTCATATTTTTTTAGCTAATTTGCTATGTCGCTATTCCAACTGACGACATACGCTTAGTTTTGTAATTTTTTATTTTGGCTATTTATCTCTGTAATTATATTTTAAATTAATATTATTAAAAAATTCGTCAAGTGTCAACGACGAAAAGGAGAGAAAAAACAATCCAAATCCAAAAAAATGGAAAGGAAAAAATGAAAAATAAATAGGAGAGAGAAGCTGGGCTGTTCCGCTATATTCTAACTTCCCCCGTAGCTTTTGTTTGCTCTCGTCCTCTGTCCTCGCCATTTTAGCTCCTGCCAAGCTCTCGCCATGGAAAAGAACACATGCAAGCTCTGCTCCCGCCGCTTCGCTAGCCCCCGCGCTCTCGCCGGGCACATGCGCTCCCATTCCGTGGCCGCCGCTGCCGCCGCCGCCGCCGCAGCCGCGAAGCAGCAGATCTCCTCTGCGTCCTCCGCGTCCACCTCCTTCACCGCCGCCTCCGACGAGGACGTCGGCTTCAAGAAGCCCCTCTCCATCTACACGCTCCGGGAGAACCCCAAGCGCAGCCTGCGCGTCTCCGAGGCTGCCTTCTCGGACCGCGAGAGCGTGGCCGAGTCCACGCCGCCGCGCGCCAAGCGCGCGCATGCAGCCGGAGGCGAGGCCGAGCCGGTGAGCTCGGTGTCGGACGCGGCCACGCCGGAGGAGGACGTGGCGCTGTCCCTCATGATGCTCTCCCGCGACTCCTGGCCGTCGGCTGCGGGCGGCGAAGGCGAGTGCTCGGACGACGGTAGCGACGACGGGTACGCGCTCCCCGCTCCTGCCCCGCCGCCGGTGGAGAAGCGGACACGGTTCCAGTGCGGCGCGTGCAAGAAGGTGTTCCGCTCCTACCAGGCGCTCGGCGGTCATCGCGCCAGCCACGTGCGCGGCGGCAGGGGCGGCTGCTGCGCGCCTCCCCTCGCTCCTCCTCCTCAGCCGCAGCCACAGCCACAGCCACCATTGCTCGAACACGACGGAGACGAAGACATGGACGGGAAGACGCAGCCGCACGAGCGCCCCTACTGCTACCGCGTGTTCGCCTCCGGGCAGGCTCTTGGCGGCCACACGAGGTCCCACGTCTGCTCCGCCGCAGCACAGGAACAAGCGGCCGCCGCTCCTCCGGCCCCGATCAAAATCCTCGGCATGATCGATCTGAACATCACGCTGCCCGTCGAGGAGGTGGAGCTCTCTGCCGTGTCAGATCCCCACTTCTCCTCCAATCCAGGTACTTGAAGCAAGCAAACTGCCACCATTGAAGCTAATTCCTATGGCGGAGGTGATCTGAGGTGAGCATTAGGGAGATAAATCCAAGAAATTAAAAGGCAAAAAAAGAAGAAGGAAACAGAAGGAAAAAAAAGAAACATCTTTTGTAGTTACTTATGGTAGTTAATTTGCTCCTACCTTTTTATTTCATTGATTTGTGTTTAGAATGTTTAATTAATTCGGTGTTGTTCCTTTCTTGAACTTGTTAATTTCAAGCTATGGAATAGATGTAGATTTGTGCAAGTAACAGAGCGAGGTCTGGTTCTTGATCGGTTGATCTGAATCTAGCATCACACAACGAGAAAAACGGGGGAAAAGGAATAAGTTTTAGCTGAAGTGTTGCTTTCTGTTGCATCCTCCGTCTGTGCGGAGTCCAGACTTAACGGAATCTCACATTAGCCAGTACTGGTAGTACTACTAAAAATAAAAGCACGAAAGAATGGCAATGGAGTAGCAACGTCGGAGGTAGACTAGCTAGCTTTTGCATAGCGTCCAAAGTCGATCACAATAACAATGTCTAGTACTTCTACTTTGTTCTGATGCTTCTTTCCTTTCCTTTTCTTTTCTTCCCTTTGCTTCTGCTGCTGCTACTGCCCAGCGCCTGCCTGCACACAAACACCACCTGCATGCGGCGTTCCCTCCCCTTCTCTCTGCACGTGGGCCCCAAGCATGTCCAGCACAGGCCTGTAGAATGCAGACGGCATGGCCTACGCCGTAGCCTAGACACAAATACGGAGTAGCAGTACAATTTCTGTAGCACTAAATCACCGTAGAATAATGCTAGCACTAGTACACCGATAATAATGACAGCCAGCCATTCCCATTCTTTACGGAGAGAGACGGCGCTTCGTTTTTGCAGGACTCGCCCTCCGCATTTGGAAGCAGGTGGTTAGAATCCGCCCACCGGCGGCGTCCACGTGGCGCTCATTTCTGGGGCCTTCTCCCGTTGACTGTTGCTGCGCACCGTGGTGTCGTGTGTTTGGGGTGGATTTGGCTGGCCGTTTAATTAGCTCCGGTAATCCGGGTGTGGTGTTTATACCGCGAATTAACGCGTAGTTTTAATGTGCGCGTAGCGATTTGGTGCCTCCGTGCTTTACCGTATCTGGGGAGAAGCCGGGTGGGTGCGCAGTCCGAGGCGGATCTCGCGGGCAAAATGGCTGGTGCACACGGTGGCGCGGGCGGGTGTGGGTGACACGTGGGACCCGCATCACGCCAGTTGGGTACAGTTGGGTCGTACAACGTACGATCTGTGGCGCGGTATAGCTGCGGTGGGGGGGGGGGGGGGGAGGGTGGGGCGGCCGGGCCGGAATAAAGCGTGGGTGGGGCGGGGATGACGTCGCAGCCCCGTCGTGGCCGTCGGAATATGATTGGACGGGCGACTAGATCATGACTCGGGTCTTGGGGCGTATTTGCTTGAGCGTTACTGCCTGGCCGGGACTAAACTGAGGGAAATACATTTTTTTGTTCACCATTGTTGGATGATGTGAGACATAACTGTAATGCATATATGTGAAAGAGGATCAGACGGCTGTGGGGAGAGGCCTCACGCAGAAAAATTATTTCCTAAACTGAGCTAGTCGGGACTCTGGTCGCCAACCTGGTGAGCACTCAGGCTCAGGTGAGCTCTCTAGGCGTGCACACACTTGATCCACCGTTTCTGTATTTGATCTACTGTTTTTGATTCCATTCATTAGTCTCAGTTATAAGCTTCCAACCAAACAACGTAACTCTAGGTTTACCCGATCAGACAAAAATAATTTGATTTTCTGGCTCTACTTTTTATTATGCATGTAGCACATGGGACCAACCAAACAAGTCCTTGTCTTTGAGACCACGTCCGTGTCAGGCATAGGGCATCATCATCTGGTCGCTTGTCGCGTGGCCTAGCCAAACTCCCCGTACTGCCGCAGTGCTAAATGATTCCACAGTCCACTCTACTGGAGTACAATATATACTCCAGATTGCACGATAGCATTTGATCACATGAGGTTGATTTCAGTGGTTTTCTTTTCTTCTTCTTTTTTTGTTGGCAATTCTGATGCTTGCTTAGTGTATGGTACTAATTCTATCAGTAGTAGTGTGACGTGATCCATGGTATGATGGTGCATTTGGGTATTAATTGAGATGTACTCATTCTCTCTGTTCGCATATAGGGATTACTTAAGCAAATTAATGTTTCTTTTTTGCTCATGTATGGCCGGAGTTCCTTGTGAGCGGAAGATGCATATATGCTTACACCGTGGTGCACGCTATATATAGTTGCTGTCCTATTCCTGCTTCCTAGTGGGAACTGGAAATTCTTCGTCTGGACTAGTGCAGTGACATTGAAAGGGAGCTCTTCGAGTAGAGCTAGCTAGTAGCTAGCAACAAACTTGGTACCAACCTTCGCTCTTTTTTTAGTCCAACAAATAATGTAGGTGCTGAGCAAGTTCCATGCACGCATGATTCGGTTTTGTTCAGTAAAGTTGCTCACACAAGTCGCATGGACCGGGGCCCGACAGATCCAGTGCCGGTTTTGCTGATAGTAGTAGCATAACCAGCAATTGCATGCCATCCATCTCAATTCTGGAAAGGAAAAACATGCATCCATTCGCCTGGCTGGGCTAGCTTGCAGTATGATCTTTATATACAGTGACTAATTCGCCCTCCAAGGAAGGGGGGGAAAAAACCGAAACGAAATGCACAATGATTCTGAGAGCATATATGCATGGTTGGTCGATAAATGGCAGCAACGGAGTATCGATCTCATGATCAAATGTGATGTGCCCATTAATGAGGTTCCTCCGTGTGATACTGTGATGAGAGTAGTAGTTGTTGTTGCTCACTCGATCACATGGTTGGTGGCCTGGGTCACGAACAGGCAAGCCGTGAAGGGGCGCATTGTAATATGTACCTCGTCACGCTTTACGCGGTCTCGCCATTGGAACGGCACGCGCACTGTACAGGTCCACCACACTGCACAGGCGCTGCTACTGCTAGCTTCCGTCTTAATCCCCTGCCTAATTTTACTGCTTTACATGGGACATATATCAAATGAAAACCACCTTTCAGTACAAGAAACAAAATATGCAAACTCACGATCTGAGCTGTGTTCCAAGGGGAGATGAGATGAATATTGATAATTTGATATGTAATTGGAGCAATAGATCGAAGAACAATGTGTTGCTGGATTATTGACTGAGTCGGGTAGCTAGTATGGTAGTAGCTACCAGCAAGTGTTACCTTTGAACAAGCAGGAAGAGAAAAGTTCAGGGAAAAGATCCCAAAAGGCAGACCAAACCGTATGCTCATAGCATGCTTCTTGGGCATGCAATGCATACCTGTTCTTCCGTCCGCCTCACGATCGATTACAGCAGGAGACGTACTCACGCATTTGAGTCAGTTTGCGATCGACGAGAGGAGGAGAGTGAATCTACAAAATTTACAGATGAAGAAGATCTGCCATTAATGAAAACATGCTCATGACGGGGATGCAAGATTTGTGCTCTGAAAAGGCGCATCTCGTGGAGTACGTCGGGCTAGAAAAGAAACAAACTTGGCTTGTAAGACATCATACTCAATACACTGCACACGTCGAATCTGGTAGGACCGAACCAGCAAGCATTGCTACACACAGCTTGGATGGTAGCATGGTGGCTAGGCTGTAGCATTTTTTTTTACTGTCTCTTTAGCTAAACGAGTCATAAACTACTCGCTTACGTGTGTATTTTATCTTCCAATTACCACTCGCATTGCATGCACATGCGCATGCACATGCACTAGAGAGGATACTACAGTGAAGTTAATGTCCATGTGTCCTGTACTGTTTGCTCTGGAACATGCAAATGGAAGATAAAGAGCCTAGCTTCCAAATGGTGAGATGAAGCAAGTACTAGCATATTTGCACACTTGGTCCAAATGGAAAGCACGGCAAAGGCAGGAAGCATCTTTGATCAGAATTAGGAAGAGATGGTGAAGAAAAATGGAATTATTCTATCCTAAATTAGGTAGTTCTTGCTTGTCCATTAGCCAGTGGTATCTGGTGTGGCGCCTCTCTTCTGCACCAAGCTAGCCTGCACTGACGGATTGAGACCCCTGGGCCCTGGTGACCACTGCCCAGCTTTGTCAGCTATGTACTTGCAATGCATTGTGGCTGTACATGGGCATCATTGTGTGTATTGCCTGGAACGCGACAAACTAACGCATGTGCCTAGCCTGCTCTCTCTTTTGGGCGTTGCCACTTGTTACAGAGCAAGACAAGCTCAGCTCGATGGTTGCGAGTTTGCGTACAAGGTGCGTTCGATCGGCATGCCCCAAAACACAAATGATTTCGTTTTCTTTGATCAGGAAGAGGTTTCAGATCGACGTGAAGTTAATTGTGATGTGTACATCGTATGTATCATGTAAAAGATTTTGGAGCAGAAGTACCATGGATCGAGACATCGAGTAACTGGAATTACTGAATGCAGGGAGGCTTTGAGCCTAGATACCTTGCTTTGCCCTTACTACTGGTATACTGGTACAACAGACCGACACAAAAGGCTCATGATTGCTCGGACGGCAGAACCTTGCTATGGCTTAGACTAAACTAGACCTCTGGAATCTGGATGCTGTTTGTGCAAAAGTAGGACCAGTATCCCTTTGTTTTGCTGAAGAAAAAGGTGGTACGCTCACGATTTGCTTTGGCATTGAGGCGACTGTTGTAGTAATGAACTATAGCAATCCCTGGTATTGTAGATTCGTCGTCAGAGGCGAACCCTCCCTTCATGGTCGGGCGGCCTCCCCTCCGGCCGGACCACCCTCTCCCACATGGCTGGATCTAGGCCCAGTATCCACGGCACCGGCGGCCTGCGGCCGGCGAGGAGGAGGTTGCCAAAGCACCGAGTGCCAAGCAGAGGTTAAAGAAGAGGCTGCTTTGTGGTCATGGCCTTGTAGGCTTTGTTCAATTGGACCTGGTCTGACCGGCCCATTAGAAGGCATTGTTCATATCCTATAGTCGCACCATATTTTTCTCACAGGCTCATGGTCTCCTCTGCTCCTCACTCACTCATACCTCCTCAGTCCTCTTCGACCCTAACCCAAACAAAGCAGCGAGCGATGGCGGTCAAGGTGAGGCGTGGGCGTGTGGCGACCAGGGGGCGAGGTGACACCGCGTGGCGGCAAGGGGGCGAGGGCTTGGGTGTACAGCGGCAACCGGCAAGGGCTCGAGCCATTAGGCACGCGGCGAGCCGGCGAGTCAAGGTAACTAGGGGTCTTTGTTCCACGCTTGCGACTCTGCCTACCTAAAATTTAGTCCTGGGTCCGCCTCTGTTTGTAGTATGTCGAGTGTAGCAATCGCAAGGGGCAGTTTTGAAGTGATTGTTGGTCCATCCCCGTCTTGAGCCCGGCCCAACGAAACCCACCTCCCGCAATGGCAAAAACGAAAGGCCTCAATCGCGCAGTGCGTTGTAAAGTATGTACATGGTAAACAAATTGATTTGTGCTAACTAACAGGGTGGATCCAAACCCAAGGCAACTTGGGCTTCAACCCTGGGCCTAGGACTTAAAGCCTATAAAAAAATTGCTACAACACATAAAATAGTGGGCTCAGCTAAGGAATGAGCTAGCCCAGTCGGGGCGTGGCCCAAATCTGGCTCTAGGGGCGAAGATGGGCCTCGAGCCGGTGGGGAAACGACCCGAGACATGGAAATAATAGTAGTGATACTCCCACTATGCATATTTGCAAATTTTCACTCACAGTGGCCCACTTGAGGCTACGGTCCACCGAGGCCAAGCCAACCCCACCGAGCACCCTCCCTCCTCTCTCACACAAGCCGCCGCCCGGCGCGCCGCCTCTCTCTCTCACCCGAGCCGCCGCCCAACACCCCTGTCTCTCTCTCTCACTCAGCGCCCCTCTCGTCCCTCGCCGCCGCCGCCACCCCAGTGCCCCTTGGCCAGCCGGCACCGCCCCACCCCAGACGCCCTTCCTCGGCTGTCTGTCCCCACCCCATGCGCCCACAAAGAACTCGACATTGTCTGCACCAAGTTCAAGTCCAACCTCCCACCGGAGCTATTATCTACGGTGAACTCAATTTGTTTTGATTAAACTTGATATGCATTATTTGATGCTATTTAGATGAAAACCCAGGTGCATCTTTCTTAAAGTTGTGCATATGTGCTGATGTGTAATATATTTCAGGTTAGGAAGAAGAAGCTAGGGGACAGTATCACAGCACTCCAACTAGTCTCTCCTCATCTTCCCCCTAAATCTTATAATCTTATGCATAATTGTGCATTTGATGTGTATTACCATTTTTGTGTGGAATATAATTGTGATGAATTATCTTAGGTACGGCAACGTTAGCTCTGAAGACGAAAGACATCGCCACGGATATGAGGTTAGCTATACAAAATTACCTGATAGCACAAATCATTCTATGTTGCCGTACTTCTTTTGTATAATATTGAAGATTTTATTGTTTTTTCAGGTGAAACCTGAAATGATCCCGAAATTTGAGAAGGCTGGCCTTTCATTTGTTGGAAATGATGAAAGTGGAAGGCACATGGAGGGACGTAGACTTTGAAAATAGTTGCTTCAATCTTCACTAAGAATTGTAATAAAAAAAACTCCATTGCCTAACGGACGGTGCTCTACTAGATGCAGATTATTGAACTACCCAATCATAAGTTTTTTATTGGCGCATAATTCCATTTTGAATTCAATTCAAGACTAGTCGAGCCATCTTCACTTTTCTTATATAATGCAATTCTACTTGACAAAAGTATCCTGATGCTTATGCTTGTATCATTTTCATTCTAATACCCTTATCAATTGCAAATATGTTAGTTGTTATAATTAACTTGTACTTATCAAGGTTACCATTAGTTGTTACTTGTTAGCGATGTACCGAAGTTTTTGTCCGCCCTATTTTATCTACGGATTTGCTATTTCTAAGTCGTCTGGAATTTTCTTAAGTTTAAGACAATTGTTGTGACCATTAGATTTGTATAGAGATTGATGTGTCCTATGATTGGATATTGATCTAATGAATAAAACATATGACTTATGCCTAATAAAATTGCAGTCATCTTACGAATAGATAATCCCATTTATCTATTTTATTGTATCGTTAAATATGAAATTTAAATTTTAGTTCAATTGTGTATTTATGTTGCACTTTTGTTATGCCTCGGTGTGGATAGAATCCTGACTCCGTCACTATCTGGCTCCACCCTGCTGACTAACACAACTCCAACAGCCCAACCCTGAAACGGTGGAAAGTACATACTTATGTGCTGATCTTCGGTTGGTTTACGTTGGCTAGCTTCACACATGTATCTCGATCGCCCGGCCTGCCTAGTGCCTACCTGCTCAGCAGCTCGGGCGCGCGCGCGGGGCTATAATAAGTACGGCGCGCGCGATCGCTTAAGACTCCAAGACTTGCAAAAGTTGAAGGACACGTAAGTCCAATCCAGATCCGTCCACAACTTCGCAGACGGCGGCAAAGATCAGCGCCGCGCGCGCGGCCATCGTCGTCGTCGTCGTCGTCGTGGTGATGCTTGCCTCCGCGCATGAGCACGAGGCCAGGCGCCTGCTACTGCCTCTGCCCATGCCGCTGGTCTCTCATCCGTTTTGCTCTTTCTGCACCTTTAGTCCTTTCGGATGCTGCAGTAAAGTCGACGATGCCACTACCGGCGTCACCTCCCAGAGTCCCAGATAGAGTACCGAGCTGCAGGGGCGGTGGCGCCGTTCGGCGGGACGGCCGTCCACGGCGCCCCTGCACCCGCGCCAGCTGCTGCCGTGTGACATGTCATTGAGGTGTACTAGACAATTATAAACACGCAGATGCTTTAGAGTTACCAGTCTTCTCGTAACTCGTAATACTATATAAATTTATATAGACTATTTATTCATAAGTTGCTTGAAATTTTCTTAAGTTTAAGTCACTTGATGTGACTATAGATCAATATCCAATCATATGACATCCATTGATCAATATCCAATCATATAACACATCAATCTCTACACAAATTCAATGTTCACAACAAGTGATTTAAACTTAAAAAAAATCCAGACAACTTAAAACTAGCTAAACCGAATTTATATTTGAAAATAGAGTTTTCCTGTTTTCTTTATATAAAACTAGTATATTGATTATGACAGGAAATCTGACAAGCTGCGGGTGAGGCATATGGGCCTAAAAGCTTAAGTAAGCCTAACAGTACTAGTAATAAGAAGGTTGTATAAGCCCACTAGCTTTATTCCGATCTGGATGATCAAACCTCTTTTTAAAGATCCTGGATGATAAAGCCTTCACCATCATCTTCTTCTTCTTTTTTGCGAGGGAAAAGAGAGGTTATATTAATCAAGTATTGGTAGCATTACAATCTTCAAGCACCAAGCCACCAATGCTAGATACAGGGAGGAACACAGTCAAACAGCCGATGTACCAGCCTTTCTAGCATATTGCGCTAAATCATGAGCTACCATATTTATTTTGATCTCTCTTAACCTTGACGAATTTAACTTCGCCTAACAATTCCTCAAGGACCTTAGCATCCCGAACATAAGCAGCAAAACGGGATCTGGCCTCTGAAACTGAAGACAAACAGGTAACACGCGCTACTCAGTCTGATTCAGGAACAACTGGACCATGGAACCATTGTTCTGCGAGGGATAAACCTTTACAACAGGCAGATATTCCACCTCCTGTGCGGATGAACAAGAAGGTAAAGAACACCAGGATGACAGAAGGACTTTGCCTGCATGGTCACGAATCACCACCCCAGGGCTAGATCCTGCTGAGGTTTCAACAAAGCTTCCTTCCACATTCAGTTTAATCCATCCGTGAGCAGGAGGCTTCCATCTCGCCATTGGAGCCGATTGCATAGCATTCTGACGCGCTGAACGCTCCCTTGTTTCTCTGACTTCCCCTAAAGGACGCTTGCCTTTTAGATCAACGCCCTCCGGTTGTCGGATTTGTAACAGGGAATTATACATGGCTTCCAAGGCTCTAACCGAGCGCTCAGCGGAAAATTTCTCCCCAGCATGAGTCATAGCATTCCTGTCACTCCAATTCTTCCACAGAAGCAGGAGTAAGGGAACCCTGTCTTCCTTAGACAGCTTTGCCAGGAGATTCAAAAACCAATCAGGCCCACGTAACTCCGTCCGCTGAAAATCCGGCAAGCTCCGGTAAATGCGCATACCTTCGGATGTGGCACGCGCATATCGGCACTCTAATGCTGCATGGAAGCTATCTTCAGGGGCTGCACTATCAGTGATATACTTAAAGAGGCAATTATGGAGATGATGGTGTCATATCTATATTTATTTTATGAGTTATAGAATAAATATTATTATATTTCTTGAATGAATTAACTATTTATAAAGATTAAGATTAGCAAGTACGACGAAACTCTTTACTAGTTGTATGATGTCATTATAAAAGGATCCCTAGTTGGATGTTATGACACTAGTGATTTATAGACTAACACATGTACTGATTGATTACCATGTTTCATCGGTTATAGATATAATGATATCGAATCAATAATATAAGCACATATTAGAGGACATGATGTCGGATTGACCCACCTTAAGACAATATTGAGATTATTATAATTCTATGTGTCATCGGTTGGTCTCAAATGATAATGACATATAATCCTTAGACCTGATATCAGCATGATTTCTTACATGTATAATACTACACTTAGGGGTTACCAAACGCTGCCCCGTAACTATGTAGTTATAAATATAGCTTTCAGGAATGTTGGATTTGCCCCTCCTAGCATAATAAGAGAGATATATCTGGGGCCCTCGATTTGGTCGAATAAAAAAAGTGCATGGCTATGCCATAAGTGGTCGACGAGTCAACCACACGAAGTTATCGTCACTAGATCGAGAAAAGGTTGAACCGCCCATGAATGACAAATATCTCACCTGGAGTTCGACTATATATTGTGAGGCAAAAAGGAGAATATGCAAACATGTCATTTAGTTTGGCCAGATACGAACTGGTCATATGGGATACAGACTGGTCTCGAGCTGGTCGTATATGATCATAAATCGGTCGGAGAATTGCTCGTAAGATGTTACGGACTAGTCGTGACGGATGCAACCGGTCGTGAATGATAATGATCTGGTCACAGATCATATTGCATAATGTTCATCCAATATAATCTTTATGTGTGTTTGGGAGTCGATATATCCTGCTAAGAATTACTATCGACTTGTGATCGGAAAGGAGTTTCCGGGTCACGACCGATTACACATGAACTTACAAGGTCACACACATAACAGGTTGGAATAACTAGTTCGAATTGGATCCGTTGTGAGCTCTTTATAAGGGGAGGTGTAGGGCTTTTTGGAGTACGAGTTACACCACCCATTGAAACCCTAGCTGCCACCTCCCCGAAGGCCTTGTTGTACGTGCTGGTGCTCGCGCACCGACGTACGGTGTTTCCCACCTCTGGATGTGTGGATACCGTAGAGCCGCTGCTATAACCGCTATTGTGTCAATCGAGGACAATTCACGAAGTATGTAGGGGACTCGAGATGCTACTGGAGGAGACGATCAGTGGTCAAGAACATTGGACGATTGACTACGACCACTAAATTGACAAGCACGATGTTGGACCGAGCTGCTTTAACTCTTCTTCTGCTGCACTACGTGTCTAATGGTAACGATCAATGATCTCTTATTTGCATAATTTTCTTATTTACGTGGTAGAATGTTGAAGTATGCGCTAGTGTAGCTTACTGTATCCCTACTGCCCATCTTCGAGAAGGTGATACTTCTTCTTCACATTCGTAGCCAGTGCATTCCTCGCAAACTTACAGGAAAACACCTTACTTTAGGAGGCATATTTGCAGACCAGATATTTTTGCAGAGATGGTGTCTATCTGTGCTAGTGCTGCTCGAGGTGCTTGTCCCTATATTCTGATGGTGCAATGCAAACTTGTACTCACTCCTGAGAAAAAAAAATGGTCTTGCTATTTTTAAATCGTTTGAAATTTGCTTAAGTTTAAATCACTTGTTGTGACCATTAGATTTGTGTAGAGATTGATGCATCATATGATTGATATTGATCCAATGAATAAAAAAGATAACTTATACTTAAGAAAATTTCAATCACCTCATGAATAGACGGTAAAAAAAAATCCCGATTTCTCATAATGCCAAGCCGCTACATCTTCAGTTTGTCTTCTTGGAATCTTAATGTTCAGAATAACAGCAGCATCCGGTGGGTGAAACTCATGATTAATCAGCGGACTATCCCACTCTCGGTTATCAGCCGAAAAAAGCTCAGACCCACCTGACAAGGGATCTTTGTTGGGAATAGATAGGTTTCAGAGCATGCTCCCGGGGCAACCAGTTGTCCCGCCAAACACGAACCCTTTCACCCGTGCCAATACGCCAGATCAAACCCTTTTTAAGCAGTCCTAGGCCGTACGCAATGGCATTCCAGGTACTAGAGGCATTACCCGAGGAGGTGTCCGTCAGATTTCCATTGGGGTCGTACTTTGCTTTAAGAAGACTAGCGCACAGACTATCCGGATATTATAAAAGACGCCATGCCTGTCGAGTCAACAAAGCTTGGTTAAATAAACGTAAATCTCCGAAACCCATCCTTTTGGCAAAGATCATTTGCTCCCCAAGAGACCCAATGCGTTTTCCTCTTGCCATTTTCTGCTCCCCAGTCCCCACCAATATTGTCGGATTAGTTTCATGAACTCATCACAGAGTCAGAGAGACATAGGGAGCTTGAAAACACCCATTGTATAAGTTGGCAAGGCCTACGCCACTGACTTGACGAGTACTCCACCACCACCATAGATAGAAACTTCTCAATCCAATCTGCCATCTTCTTCCCAAAACGAGACCTAAGTGTTTGGAAACGATGTGTTTGGAAACGATCACGCTTTGAACGGCCCTCCGGAGTCAGTAATCCAAGGTATTTAGCCTCGAAAAGCTCTTGCTCGATCTGTAGCTCTCCACGGACATTGTCCCTGGAAATCTGACGGCAACTCGCTCCAAACAAAATAGAACACTTCCCGGGATTAATAAGTGTAACATCCCAATTTTCGTCTCCAGTAAAAATTTGAATTTAAATTACTTAATTAAAATATTTGAATTTTAATTAGAGTTCTTGCGTAATTAAATGCTAAATGAAAATTCAAATCTCGAGTCTCAATCCAACTTTAAATCAAATTCCAAATCAGATCAATTCCGAATTCCATCTTCAAATCCAAATTTCTTCGTCTCAATTCAAAGCCCGTCTCCAAAAATCAAGATTCAAATTTTGTAATTTGAATTATCCTCCCCATTTCTTCTTGCATCTTTCTTCCTTCTTTGTTTCACTTGCTCTGCCCCTGCTCCTGCCAGGCCATGCTCGCACGCCCGAGACACGCCGTCCTCGTCCCGCGTCGCGGGCCCATGTCACCGCGCTGCCCACGCCATCACCTCGCAACCATCAATGGGCCATCAAATCCCCGCCGTCGTGATCTTCAATTCACCGCCGCTTTCGACGGCTTCAAAATCGGGCCGAGAACACCGCCATGATTCTCGCCACGCCGCGTCCGCTCGGCCTCGAGATCGCCTATAAAATGGAGCACCGATACCTCCTCCACCCTTTCACATCTCCTCCAAGTTCCATCATCCTCGAGCTCCACTACCCGCACGAGGCTCTTCCCGTTGTCGGCCGCCACCTCTTCTCATTGTTCCGCTGCCCGGTGAGTTCTTTGCCCTCCAACCGTGTCATGTCGTGTTCCCAAGCGTTTCCCCTCAATCAATTTCAGGTTTCTTCGCAGTTCGTCACCGAATTTCATTGTCTTCCTCGTTGCCAGCCGAAACTCCTCCATCACCCAATCTCCTTCTCCGATGAGTTTCGAGCAGAGTGGACTGCATCATCATGTGTTCTCAGAGATTTTCCAACCATCCCCCACCTCTTTTCGGCCGCACTCTCACCAAAGCGAGCCGCCGGTCGTCGTTGCCCCGCCGCCTCGGTCGTCCTCTAGCCACCCCGCTCGGCCGCTTCCCCATGCCGTCGCCGTGCCCATGCAGACGTCGCCTTCCCCGTCGTGTCACCGGCACCGCCGCAAGCCCGAACCGTCGTCGCCTCCCGAAGGGTCCTCACCCCGCTAGGGTTCCATTTTGCCCACCACCCGGCCCTCCCGCGTCGCCGCTCACCAGCGCCTCCGCATGCCCGAGCGGCGCCTCCCCTTCCTATGTTTTTCTTCCCTGTTGCTCTCTCTTTCAATCACAGGTGGACCCCTGTCGAACCCGACAACGAAGGATCCCGAATTCTCTGTGTTTCATACACTAGTCCAGAAAAAGATAGTGCGCACAGTTAAACAAAAATGGTAGCAAATTCATATCACGCATTAAAATAATATAAATCAGAGTTTAATACAAACTGGGCCTAGGGCCAAATAAAGGAAACAACGAAAAGCATAAATAAATAGTAGGCCACACGATCTGCCATATGCAATCGTGCGGGGCGCGCACCTAGCCCTACTGGTCCTCACCTTCCGAATAGTAGTCTTCACCGAATAGAGTTTATTCAAGAAGAGTGAGCACAAACCACCGAGCTGCAAGTTACACCCAAACAATAGTAATGTAATGCATGCATGGTAATACAAGTGAGGTGATAGGGTTTATTTGCATAAGCAAAGATTTTAAGGTTTTAAATATCATTACTAAGTTTCAAGACAATTTTTAATCTATAGTTAAAATCAAACTTTTATTTTTATCTCATCAATCTCAAATGTAGGATAAACCTCCTTACACGAATGGTGAAGGACAAACCCCCTTGCACCAGACATTCTTCCCGAATTTCCCAATTGGATGAACATATCCAAAACATCTGAGTTTGAAATTATTTTTAAAACAAAACCAAAATCTAATCCACGAAAGGCTTTGCTCAGCATGTCCATGACCGTGGACGCGACTATTCAAATAGATTATTACTCTGCAGAGTTTGTACAGCTTTACCCACAAGAGACAGTTTGCTTAACATGTCGGCCAATACACGCTTTCTAAGGCGTGCGCTAAGCAACTATCACGAAGCCGTTACACTACATTATTTTAACATAACTATGCCCGCTAAGGTTTCATCATCGTAGGATTCGCACCAAACGATAATCCCCTCTTGCGCCATGTGAGTATTAATAATAAGTCTTCACGACACTCACATTTTCTATGATACAGTTATGGTGAAATAATATAGTTTAGTTGGCTAAGTCTGCTCCATTCCAGACTTGTGGTAGTACGAGTTTGGCTTAACAATCTGCAGCTCGCAGACCGGTCCTTACATGACTGGGTGACTTCCAAAACTATCCCTGGGCCTCAAACATTCGATGAATTGAGCCCGTGCATAAACTTGCACCCACCAACGGTCCAATTCACCTAAGTCCAACCGGTTTATATATATTTCATATCAAAATATTTTTAAAACAATCTATGGTAAAGACAATACCATAGTCTCAATTTTAAATTAACTTTGTATTTTGGCTAAATTTCCCAAAACAAAATTTTAGTCTAAGCATTGACTAAGCATAATTTTCTAATTTTATTTTACTAAGGTGACAAGGGAAATACCCTAAAAAGGATTTAACTGGTTAATCTGAATTATTTCTCTACTTTAAACTCAGATTATGATGCATAGTGACATCAGCCCTCAGAATTTCAAAAAATAAAATGAAATAAAGAAACTCTAACATGTGGGACCCATCTATCACTGACTTGGCTCACGGTGAACTAAGTTCACCGAGCCAAGGTCTTGAGTTTGAAATGAGCGGGCATGGGGCGTATACGTGGCGGCTGACGTGGCACCACACAAGGTGACACGTACGCACGCATGCTGAGGTGGACGCTGAGGTGGACGCCGACTTGGCTGCCACGTCAGCTTGACGGCGATGAGGTTCGGTTGTGCACGACAACGGCGAACCAAGGCTCGTCGGCGAGAATGAAAGATCGCATTAGATAGAGGAGGATAATGCGCACATACTGGTACCGGTTTGGGCAAGAATGGTCATCGAGTTGGCCGACGGTGAGCTTTGGCAATGAGAGGCTCGACGTTGTCGGACGAAAGCGTCAACGATGCTCCGGGCAGCGAAGGGGTCCACGAGGTAGCTCGGCGACGAGGATGCTGAAGGTGAGCTCCAAGAGGGCAGTGCGTCGACGACGGTGGCGAAATCAAAGAAACCTTGACGACGGCGACAAACCCTAAAATGCCAATTACGGTGGCGCTAGAGCTTCACGAGAGCAGTGGTTTGGGGGGTTATGGATGAGGTGAGGAAGGGGCACCGGAGACTGCCTTTTATAGGGGGCCGGGGTGCACCGAGGCGGCGAGTTCGTGTGCGCGAAGATCGCAGCGAGATAAGGTGATCGTGGGTGTACCGGACGCGAAGGTGGAGGCAATCGTGGGGTTGAGGCAGTTGTTGCGGAGCTGTTAGATGCACGCACGCGAGAATCTAGGGAGGATAAGCGGTGCGAGTCAAAGCTTCGAGAAGCGACAATGTCGGACGATCTGGTAAAGACGAAGGTGGAGGTTGAAGATGGTCTGACAAGTGGGGCCCACCAGTCAGCGATAGCGAAAACATTCGGAATGGGCTAAAGAACGGAGGGTATCGCTTGAGCCGTTGGATTGAAATCGGACGGCTCACAGGACTTGAACGTTCGGACCTCCGAACGTTAAACTTAGATCAGACCGTCCAATGCTGATCGAACGATCCACAAAGTCGGTGAAATTTGGACCTTCGGTCCTCTGCGCTAGATCGGGCCTTACGCTTTTGATCGGACGGTCCACATATGTTGGAGGCAAATGCGCGCAGGGAAGGGCTTTGCGGGCCGCGCGCGCGAGAGAGTTATGGGCTGGGCTATGATAGAATTGGGCTTAATGGGCTAAGATTCAGCCCAAAGCTTAAACTGAGATTTTAAATAAGTTTTCTGATTTAAAAAATAGATTAATTAGTTTAGGACTTTAGAAAATAGCAGATTAAGTCTAAAAATAATGAAAAAAATCACAGAAATTCCCAAAGTCATTTAGGACTTAACTAAATTATTTCCAACTTAATATTTGTATTGAATTTCAAAAATAAATTATTTTTGCTTTCAAATTAGTTAGAGAAAAAGCTTTTAAAATTCTAAAAAAATTCTAAAAACTCAAGGAAAATAATTAAATTTTATTTTTAACCAGAAAATAAAATTTATGATGTTACAAACCTACCCTCCTTAAAGGGAATCTCGACCCCGAGATTCAGACTGGCTAGAAAAAAGGTTGGGGTACTTGGGCTTCAATTCTTCTTCTTTCTCCCAGGTAGCTTCTTTCGAGTGATTGCTCCACTGAACATTACAAAAACGAATGACTTTGCTTCTGGTGATGCGTTCTGCGACATCGAGGATCTTGATTGGATGCTCCATGTAAGTGAGATCTTCCTGAAGGTATATACTTTCCAACGGTGTTTGCTCAGTCGAAACTCGAAGACATTTCTTCAATTGGGAGACATGGAAGACATCATGAATATGAACAAAGATTGTAAATCTAGGCTGTAAGCAACTTTGCCTCTTCTTTCTAAAATCTTGTATGGTCCCACAAATCTTGGTGCAAGCTTTCTCTTGGTCCGGAATCTTTTAACTCCTCTGAGTGGGGTTACTCTAAGATAAACAAAATCTCCGGCTTCAAATGCCAACTCCCTTCGACGATTATTGGCATAACTCTTCTGTCGGGATTGAGTTATTCTTAATTTTTCTCTTATCGCTTTTACCTTGTCTTCAACATCCTTGATTAAGTCGGGTCCAAAGAACTAACGTTCACTGACTTGATCCCAAAAAAGTGGGGTCCTACACTTCCTGCCATAAAGTGTCTCAAATGGTGACATCCGTAGTCGGCTTGATAGTGTTATTGTCTGAAAACTCTGCATATGGAAGGTTGTGATCCCAACTCTTCCCATAATCCAAAGCACAAGATCTCAACATATCTTCTAAGATCTGGTTCACACGTTCTGTCTGGCCATGTGTTTGAGGATGATAAGCTGTATTGAAATTGAGTCTCGTTCCCAAGGCTTCATGTAGACTCTTCCAAAATCTTGATGTCAATTGGGAACCTCTATCAAACACTATCTTCTTGGGTACTCCGTGCAGACAAATTATCCTAGCCATGTACAACTCTGCTAGCTTGTTGCCTCCATACTTGGTCTTGACCGGAATGAAATATGCTACTTTGGTCAGACGGTCAATCACAACCTAGATGGAATCATGTCCCGATTGGGCCCTAGGCAGTCCAGTGATAAAGTCCATACCAACTTCTTCCCATTTTCATTCTGGAACAGGTAAAGGTTGCAACACTCCTGCGGGTCTTTGATGCTCTGCCTTGACTCTTTGGCATACATCACAATGTGCTACAAACTCAGTAATTTCTCGCTTCATGCTGACCCACCAATATTTTTTTCTTCAAATCCTTGTATATCTTGGTACTCCCGGGATGAATGGAGTACGGGGATTCATGGGCTTCTTGCAGACTCAACTGTTTTGTCTCTTGGTGGTCAAGTACACAGATACGGTTTCCAAACCAGACGGTTCCTTGCTCACCTTCATAAAATCCCGATGCCTTGCCTCTTCTCATGTTCTTCTTGATTTCCTTGATGTCTTCGTCTTCTTTCTGCTTTTCCCTGATCTGGGCTTGAATGGTCGGTTGAACTTCTAGAGCGTTCACACAGCCATGACTGGCAATCTCTAGGTTTAGATGCTTCAACTCTTCGTATAGCTTTCGCTGTCTTTCTTGCATTAGCATAGTATTGCAATACCCTTTTCTACTTAGGGCATCAGCAACTACGTTTGCTTTACCGGGATGGTAATGGATTCCAATGTCATAATCCTTTATCAATTTCAACCATCTTCTTTACCTCAAATTGAGTTCTAGCTATGTAAAGATGTACTTCAAACTCTTGTGGTCCGTGAAAATCTTGCAGCGATTAGCAATGAGGTAATGTCGCCAGATCTTCAGTGCATACACAATTGCTACTAATTCCAAGTCATGTGTCGGGTAATTCACTTCATGCGGTCTCAACTGGCGGGATGCATATGCTACAGCCTTGCCTTCCTACATGAGCACACCTCCAAGACCTTGACGAGAGGCATCACAGAAGACCTCGAAGTCCTTATGGATGTCAGGCAAAACTAGGACTGGGGCAGAAACTAGTCTTTGCTTCAACTCTCGAAAGATTCGTTCACAAGCGTCTGTCCGTTCAAACTTCTTTTCCTTCTTCAAAAGCTGTGTCAATGGTCTAGCTGTCTTGGAGAAACCTTCGATAAATCTGCGGTAATATCCGGCTAATCCAAGAAAACTTCTCACTTTCGTGACGGTTGGGTCACTTCAATCCATTACGCTTTGACCTTGATAGGTCCATTGCAACTCCTCGGTGACACAATATGCAAGAGGAATGCAACTTGGCTTAGCCAAAATTCACTTTTCTTTGAACTTGACGTATAGTTGATGTTCTCTAAGCTTCTCCAACACTTTCCGATATGCTTATCATGCTCTATCTCATCATTTGAATAGATGAGAATGTCATGATGAAAACTACCACGAACTTATTCAAGAATTCCATGAACACTTTATTCATCATATTCATGAAATAAGTCGGGCATTTGTCAATCAAATGAGATCCTTTGTAAACTCATACAGTCCATATCTGGTGGTGAAAGCTATCTTGGGAATATCTTACAGTGCGATCTTGGTGATGATAGCCGGATCTCAGGTCGATCTTCGAGAAGACACTTGCTCCTTTCAACTGATCAAAGAGATCATCGATCCTGGGTAAGAGATATTTATTCTTGATTGTGACTTCATTGAGCGATTTGTAGTCCACACAAATCCTCATACTATTATCCTTGTTTTTAACGAAAGGCACTGGAGCTCCCCATGGTGATGGCTGAAGTTGGATGTATCCTTATTTTGCAACTCTTGATTTGTTTCTTCAGTTTTGCTAACTCGTTAGCAGGCATTCTATAGGGTCTCTTCGAAATAGGTGTCGTCCCTGGGACTAAGTCAATCAGAAACATGATTTTCCGATCTGGTGGCAAGCTAGGTAATTCTTCAGGAAATACATCTGGGTATTCCTGTACCACCGGAATTTCTTTTAGTTTTACCTCCTTAAGACTAGTAAGAATGGAGCTTCCTCCGGTAGGAATCTTAGGCTTGAATTCCACTTTAATCCCATGGTCGTTGGTCAGGGTGATGGACCTATTAGCACAATCTATCTGTCCTCGGTTCTTGGCTAGCCAATCCATTCCTAGGATAACATCTAATCCTTGGGAATGTAAGACTATTAAATCGGCCAGGAAAGTTACTCCAGATATCTTCAAGGTGAGGTTTGGGCATAGAGAACTACTCCTCATTTACGAGCAGGGATGGATTATCATAGGGTTAACTAAGGAGAGCTAGATAACCCATATTTTCCACAAACTTGCTTGAAACAAGCGAATGTGAAGCTCCTAAATCAAATAAAGCGATCTTTGATGCTGAATCGACAAGAAACATACCAAGAACAACATCCGTGCGATTGAGCTTCTTCGGTGGTGATGGTTCACTCGCCCTTCACGAATCGATTCGGCTTCTTAGCAAGAGAGTATTGCAGCGACTTGGACTCCTATCTTGGGTACAGGTGGAAGATGCTTTTTAGGACACTTATTGCCGAAGTGCCCCTTCTCCTGGCAATGATAGCAGTTAACCTTTGATGTATCCTTCTGAAACTAGCCTCCCGCAGACGAGCTACGGAACTCCTAGCGAGGTGCAGAGTTAGGCATCCTTGAAGAGGAAGAAGACTGAAATTTGCCGCTATGTTGGGTGGTTGGAGAAAACAGTCTGGGGGCTTGGAGACCTCGAGCACTGAACTTTTGAGCTACCATCCTCCACTTGCGTTTCTCCATCTCCTGATGTTTGCCCTCCTAACGGATAGCTTTGTTCACCAACTGCTGAAAGTCGGTGAAGTCTCCGAGAGATCGGTGACGAGAGAGTTCATCATTCATCCCTTCCAAGAATCGTTCTTGCTTGTCTTCATCCTTGGCCACATCTTCCGGTGCATAGCGAGCAAGTTGATTAAACATATGTAGATACTCGCTCACTGAGCGGTTGCCTTGGCGAAGCGAGTGGAACTCCGTCTTCTTTAAGATCATCATGCCAGTAGGAATGTGAGCGTGCCTGAAAGTTTGCAAGAACTCAGCCCAAGTGATGGACTGGTCATCGTCGGTTGCTAGACTATAGTTGTCCCACCATTCAGAAGCTAGTCCGAAAGGTCGTGAGAGCAAGCGGCACCTCTCGCGGTCTATGCATCGAGCAATATCCAGCTTTTTTTCCAATGGCCCGAAGCCAATCATCGGCGTCCATAGGTTCGGTGCTGCTTGAGAATGTTGGCGGACACATCCTCATGAACTTGGACATGCTGGCCCTTTGATTTGGTGGGTGTGGCGGTGGAGCATGAAATGTTCTTTGTTGCTTGAGCATTACGGTTAATGTGGAGGGGCGGGCTAACAGATCAATCGGATGTGATTGGTTGGCCATCATCTGGCGCCAATTAGGAGCTTCGCTTGGAGGCGATGGTGGGCATTGGACTGGTTCTCTTGATAGTCGGCGTTCGCGCCTCGTCCGTGGTCTTTGTACGCTTCCAGGTATGGGTGGTCACCATCTGCTGGAAGTTCAAGGACTTAGGAAAGAGAAACTAAGGGGATATTTCCAAAACAACCCAAGAATCAAATAAACACAGGGCAAACAAAGCAAATTCTCAAAATAAATCTCACTTTATTTATTTTATTAAACTATTGTGGCTACCACAAAGGTAATAGCGACTCACAGTCGCATCTAATGAAAGTACTAAATGCACGACTTGGTGTAATCCGAGGGAGTTGTTGGTGCTAGCTTGAGTCCGCTTGTAGAGAGCCAGCTCCTCCTTTGCGACCTTGACTTCTCTTACGTGGCCTCAATCTCTCTTGGACGAGATCTGACTCATCCAAGGTGTTCCGTAGGCATAGTCCATTGCCTTGGCCAGTCCACCTGGTGTGTTATCTCGGGGGAGTCTCATCTCTAGCTGAGTGGAAGGCACTACCCAGCCGTGTCGGGATATGCATCGGGTAATAATGAAACCCGGTGCCCTGGAAGCGGTGATCGTATGTGTAGTGGAGCCTGCGAACTGCCTCCCTGGCTGCATCTTGGATGCCGTCGGAGAAGGTGTCTCGACGCATTGGGGCGTCAAAGATATGAAACGCCGTGTTGTGCGCCAGATTGGAGTAGAGGATCACCTCCACTCTCCAGCGGTCTTGCCTTCCCACTTTGTTCTTGTAGCCTTGGTATGTAGGCCTCTGGTTGAAGTCTAGGTGTTGCATCATTTTCCACAGAACGTCAGCCCACTGTCCGGCAAAAACCCCATGGGAAATGGGGGTGGGTTTTTCGGCCATCTGCAATTTTGAGAAAGAGATGAGCCAGTAATCATTTTTAAAGAGAAGGGTTGAGGAAGGACACCAGAAAGACTCAAAATATTTTTAGATTTTGAGAAATAAGTGCCGTAAGAGTTCTAAGGCCACAACCTCTGATAGATATGGCTCACGATACCACTTTTGTTGAACTCGGGAACGAAGGGCGATCCGGATTCTCGTGTTTCATACACTAGTCCAGGAAAAGCTAGTGCGCACAGTCAAACAAAAATGGTAGCAAATTCATATCACGCATTAAAATAACATAAATCAGAGTTTAATACAAACTGGGCCTGGGGCCAAATAAAGGAAACGATGAAAAGCATAAATAAATGGTAGGCCACACGACCGCTATAGGCAATTGTCTACGGGGCGCGCCTAGACCTCCAGGTCTTCACCTTCCGAATAGCAGTCTTTACCTGAATAGAGTTTATTTAGCAAGAGTGAGCACAAACCACCATGCTCGCAAGTTACACCCAAACAATAACAGAATGTAATGCATGCATGGTAATAGAAGTGAGGCTGATAGGGTTTATTTGCATAAAGCAGCATTTTTAGGTTTTAAATATCATTACTAAGTTTCAAGGCAATTTTTAATCTATAGTTAAAATCAAACTTTTATTTTTATCTCATCAATCTCAAGTGTAGGATAAACCTCCATACATGAATGGTGAAGGACAAACCCCCTTGCACAAGGCATTCTTCCCGAATTTCCCAATTGGATGAACATATCCAAAACATATGAGTTTGAAATTATTTTAAAACAAAACCAAAATCTAATCCACGTAAAGGCTTTGCTCAAGATGTCTATGACCGCAGACGCAGCTTATTCGAATAGATTATTACTCAGAGAGTTTGTACGACTTTACCTACAAGAGACAGATTGCTTAACATGTCACCAATACACGCCCGGCGATGCAACTAAGCAACTATCACAAAGCCTTTACGCTACATTATTTTAACATAACTATGCCCGCTAGGTTTCATCATCGAGGCTTCGCACCAAGCGATAATCCTCTTGCTCCATGTGAGTATTAATAATAAGTCTTCATGACACCCACATCTTTCTATGACACATTTATGGTGAAATAATATAGTTTAGTTAATTGATGTCCCGCCCCATTCTAGAATTATGGTGGTACGAGTTTGGCTTAACAATCATGACTTGCGCATCGGTCCTTACATGACTGGTGACTTCCAAAACTATCGTTGCGGAGCGTTAGGCGTGCGTACAAGGAATATAGGAAAGCTAAGAGCGGCGCGGCGAATCTTGAAGCGCAAAATCGGGCGTCTCGCGGAGAAAAGAGCTAGAGGTAGAAGATGATCGACAAGGCGGGCCCACAATCGTCGTGGGTAGCGAGAAAGCGTTGGGTGGGCTAGGGAAATGAAGGGTGGCGACTTGGGCGTTAGATTAGGATCGAATGGTCCCAAGGCGATTTGGAATGTTCGGGCCATTCGAAAGTGTCATCAAGATCAAGCCATCTAAATTAGATCGGACGGTCCACCTTTGCTTGAAGCGTTCGACCGCGACGTCCAAGCTAGATCGGTCGTCCACTCTTTGATCGGACGGTCCATAGATGATGAAAGCGAGTGCGTGGCGGGAGAGGGGCCTGCGGGCCACGTGAGAGAGAAATGGGCTGGCCGAGAGCGTGATGGGCCAAATGGTGAGATTCAGCCGAGGCTTTGGCCGAGGTTTTAAATAGATTTTTCAATTTAAACGTAGATTAATTGATTTAGGCTTTTAGAAAATAGCATATTAAGTCCACAAATAATGGAAAAATTCACAGAAATTCCCAAAGTCATTTATGACTTAACTAAATTATTTCTAACTTAATTTTGTTACTAAATTTCGAAAATGAATTATTTTGCTTTCAAATTAATTAGAGAAAAGCTTTTAAAATTCTAGAAAATTCAAAAAACTTAAGGAAAATAATTAATTTTATTTTGCTTGAGAAAATGAAATTTAGGATGTTACAAGATTTGTCTAGAATTTTTGAATTCATTTGCTATTTTCTAATTGCCATTTGGTTTTCTGTTATTTATAAAATAGATTTCTAATTCAAATATCAAATTCCAACTAGGCCGAATCTCTTGACCTAGTCATGTTTTCTTCGCGTGGCCCGGCGTGGCGTTCACTTAGTCCGAGCGTCACGCGTGCGTCATTGTCATGAAGGTAGACCCATTTCGTTTGGACCCGTCCAAAACGCGCGCCTACACCGATTGACACGTGGGTCCCACGTCTTCGTGCGTCTCCGTGTCATCTTCTTCGTCGTGCCGAGCAACCCGTTCGTCATTGTCTTCTTCTAGAGCTCGTCCAACAAGCGGACTCTCCAACTAAAACCTCTCAAATTTTGTTGCCAAATCTTATCTCTAGCTATCCGTGTCCATACTCGCAACCAATCATCCCCGAAATGGATTCTGTCCCCCTTTAAACTCGGGATTTCTTTCATGTTCATCTCGAACTCAATTTAGGGATTTCCAAATCCGGCACGCCCGACCCCTATAAATAGGCACCCTATGATCGTCATCCCTCATCCAAAGCGCCCGATCAATTTCGCCCCTCGAGCGATGCCACGCAATTTAGAGTTCTAGGGTTTTCACCGAGGTTGTCATTTTGAAAATTCCACCACCGCCATTGAAGCCCTATCGTCGTTATCTGCACCATTGTCTCTGTTGTCCCTCGTGCACCCATCCGTTGCCTCAGATCGTCGTCGGAATCTTCGTCTGACAATACCCGAAGCCCTTCACCGCCGGGCTCGCGCCAACCACCACCATTGTCCTCAAGCACTCGTAAGTGCACCAACAAGTTCACATTAGCATTATCTACATGTTGGTACCACTCATCTTCGGTGAGATGCCGTCAATCGCCGACGACCTTTGAAACCCGAGTCATGCCACCGTCGATCTAACGTTTGTGTACATGTCACTAGCCACATCGCCTAGTCCTATGTGGCACACACATGTCAATCAATCATCGCCTCGTCAGCGTCTGTGTGTCCGACCCACCAAACCCCGGATCCAAAAGTGCAGCAGACTTAGTTCACCAAAGCCGTGTCACCGCCATATGGGTCCTACATGTCGAATTTCTTTAATCCTTTTCAGTGAAAATCCTAGGGTGACATCATGTTTGGCGTCATATTCTGATTTTCAAGGTAGAGATAAATCCAGAAATTCGGAAAATCCAATTTAGGTTATTTCTTTAGGGTTTGATCTTCCAAAAGCCATATCTTTTGTATCAGAACTCCGATTGAGCTCATTCAAATTTCTAAATTCATCTAAATTTGAGATCTATCTATCTGAGATTTTATTTAATTTTAGAGTTGATTTTCTTCTCTATTTTATTTATTTTTGTTTGTTTATCTCGTTTGTGAATAGACATTGATTCTTGGGAGATTTTGAAGGAGTTCACCAAGAGCAAGACCAATACTGAGATCTATTCCAAGGCAAGTTATACCTTTAATCATATTGAACCAGTTTTCAAAACTACTTTGATTCAAGTACTACATTCTACTTTAAATATTTATTAAATGCTTTTGGGTTTAGTTATTAAATCAATTTGTTTATATTCGCCTTGTCTATTGTATTACCTTGATGTTTTATCACCTAGATTTGTTCATTATTAGTTGGTATTATGATAGCACCAATGTGGGTTGGTTAGATATGATTAGTTTTCTTAGCCATGCAACAGTCATCATTTCATGTGAGTTGCAATTACAAATTTGACTAAGTGAATATGAAACTTTGTGATAAAACTATGTGATGTGTGCTATTACTCATTGATGGCATGTGTTGCACTTGACCAACAGGTGAGAAAGGTTTTAGACTAAGACAAATGGTGGATACTTTGTGACATGGTGGAGCTGTGTGATTGGGAATAATAATCGTGTGACATAGTTAGAAAGCGGAAGTCTTGCCTTGGTCAATTAAGGACTTAACTTTGTGCGCCATTGAATCTGAGCCACAGCTGTACAACCACATGCTGATGGGACGGGCTTAACTTAGTAAGTTATGGATTCTCAACATTGACTACTCGTGTATTAGGTTAGAAATGGGTAGAGGTGTGTACCACCAGTGGTAGGGTCACATCTATAGGAGGTTCATTGTCTCGGGTCCAACTTTGTGCATCGTGCCAAGCGTTGTGGTAGGGTTGGTGCGACGGTAAAACACATTGGGAGTGTCAATGCTTGAGATGAAGTTTCTGAAAAGTTTTGTTGTGATCAGCTCTGTACAAGTTGATTGCATCTTGTGAGTAAAGTGTACAACCTGCAGAGTGTTAAACAATCTATTCGAATAGCCGCGTCCGCGGTCATGGACATGCTCGGGGATTTCACACGAGGTAGATTTTCATAAAACAATTAGGAAGGGACAGGCTGTGTGAATTTATTCATGGAGTGCGGGTGAAAGAATCTGTTTAGGCTTTGTGTCCTTTGTGAAAACAATTGTTAAGTTATTATTGTTTATTTATTTTAAGTTATATTTCAATCTATTATTTGTATTCAATTGTAAATATTGCATTTCGCAAAAGAACCACGAAGTCATTCCTTTGCAATAAGCTTTGCATCTATACATTGCATTCGTGGTATGACTTGCTGGAGTGGTTGTGTACTCATATTTGCTAAATCAAATCAAGTGCAGAGAAGTCATCGAAATGCGCATTCGAGGAGTACTACAAAGGTGCTAATCGTTAGGTCATTGATCGATCGGTTGCCTCGTGGTGAATTTATAGGATTCATTTGGAGTTTATTTTGTTCCGCTTATTTAATTATCGCCGACCTGCGAGGTCTTAGTAAATGTAAACTTCGATTCCATAAGGTCAAAACCATATTTGTTATTCAAATTAATTATTTATGTTATTATTCGACTTGTGTGGATTGATATTCATCTATGTTGACACTATGTGCACTAGTATGATCCTGGACTAGTGTAGAATACACTGAGGGTCCAGAATTGCATTTTTGGGTCCCGACAGTGGGGGGTCAACGACGTCGTCACATCTCCCACAACCATTTGCATCTCGGAGGGCAAGAAGGATGCTGATGTTGCCTTGCGCTGGTTGCCCTTGTCAATGACGACTTATGTTGTAATATCCCGAATCGCATTAGGAGGATTAAATGAAGTAGAGAGGGAATTAAAGGAATTAAATGGGTTTTTTGCAAATAGTGGAAAACCTAGGCCATGGGCTCCCAACCCACGCCATCTTGGCCCAAGGTGGGCTACCGCCATAAAAGAACCAAGGGGGTGGCCCCAACCTAGCCACCACCACTCGCTTCTTGCCGCACTTTTGACCTCCACCTTTGTGGTGCGCCGCCCCTGCCCCTTCCTGCTCCAATGTGTCGACCCACCCCACTGGAGCCACGCCGCCTAGCCTCCATCCTTGGGTGGGCTCGCTGAGAGGATGGAGCGAGCAAGGAGATGGAAGGAAGGAAAGAAGAAGAAAGAAAAGAAAGAGGAGAGAGGAAAATTTGAGGGATTTTCGTGATCCTTCGTGTTCTTCAAGGGTAACCTCTTATAATCCTAGAATTATCTTGGATTAGTCATTGTAGGTTTAAGTAGATCGTTTTGCCCAAGGGAAGATTAGTTTTCAAACATGCCCTAGTTAAGTGAGTTTTAACGAGAATCTTGTGGGGACCATTTGAGATATTTAGGCTAGGATTGAGTTTTGTCTAATTATAAAAGATGTAGATAATTTTGTTATCTTTCGATAAGGTCTAGATCAGTAGATTCAGAGTAGTGAGCGAAAGTTCACGATCTCGAGAATGTCGCTATCCGAAATCGGATGTCGTTCGCAGAGATCGTGTAGATGGTGTTTTCACCTAGTAAAGGAAATAATTAAATTTTGGTAATAACTTGAATAAGCTAGAAATTATGAATAGCTTTGAGCTCGTATCATTCTTATATTTTTCAAGTTTTAGAATTAATGATACGAAATTGTAAAGTAGTGCATCTGCATGATTCTAGGATAGTCTTTGGGGAAGAAAGCAGGGAGAGAAAGCGGTAAAAATCGAAGTTCTTCATAACTAGGTAGTTGTAGGCAATTTCGTGAGGTTTCATAAAGTATTGGTTTTCTAGATTTAGATTTGAGACGAATAAGTTAGAGTCATTTATACTGGGACAACGCGTCTTTGTGTCCGGTAGAATTGGGTTAATTGTGTTGTTTTGGTGTAGACATGCGAGGACGATTAGTGTAATATTTTTGTGCTGTGATGATGTGATTTTGATATTATTTTAAATTGTTTGTTCAGGGAGTGTGGTCTTTAGTGCCTTCTGTTTGCCTCGCTATCCGGTTCCCAGGGGATAAAGAGGCAAGTGCATGATAGGCAGTGATCGATGGTTGATCACTGTATTCCTTATTACTTCTTACCATATATGTTGTTTATTCTATTACCTTGTTTAATTGCAACAATGTGAATGGTTATGATATTAGTCATGTTGATGAAGTCATGAATGTTGGATAATGGAATTATTGATGAACTTATGTTAAATTGTGCATTCATAAGCATCATTGCACGAAGAGAAGGTGATCATAATGATCACATATCTACCTTGTTGGTAGAGACTCCACGAGTGGAGAGGTCCTGTTCCTTTGAGGACGGGCTTAATGAAAGGGTGAACATTTATGCGCATGTTCACCGATGTTATCTGATATACGTGATGAAATGAGCATATGGACATGTAGTGCAGAGATATCTTGCATTTAATGAAAATAGAAATTGATAATTGCGTATGAGAAGAAATAGGAGTAACTAGTTGATGTTGATGATCTAGTGCTTGCTGAGTCGTGAACTCACTCTTGCTCTATTGTTGTTTTTATGTTACCGTTGATGACGTTTCATGTGGGAAGGGCTAGCACACTTGGAACCATAACCTATACTCAATTACTTGATTCATTGGACATAAGAATAGTTATTATAGTGTGATGAATTATATTTATGACTTGATAGTATTGAATAGCCTTAGATGATAGGTTGGAGTTGATTATTTATTTAATAGATTTTATGTAATATCTCGTTGTTAATTGAGAGTTAATCGAAAAGTATTACGAAAATTAGTGTGATATTAACGAATTGGAGGAAGTAATTAAGAGTTAATGGAAAAGATTAAGGGAGTTAATGAAGGGAGAAAACTAATTAGCAAAGGGGATTGGATCTGACTGGCCCAAGGCCCAACCGAAACCCAATCAACATAGGGGCTGGACCACCATGCATAAAGGGAGGAGGGGCCGAACTCCCCAAAACCCTAGCCCTACCGCCCTGCCTACCACACCTCCCTTTGCCTAGCGTTGCATGCAAGTTCATGCGCTGCCTCCCCTGCTGCTGCATGCTCTCCTGAGCAACCTTGCATGCATGCCATACCTAGCTACTTGCTACCTAGCTCTGCCAAGGCCTGCACACCTAGCTAATCCTAGTTTCCCTGCCAACCAGACCTTGCTTGCAAACCTGCACCCTGCTGCATGTGCCTGTTGTGCTGCCTACACCCCTGTTTCTTGCTGCTTGTTTGTCCTTCAGCCAAAGAGAAGGAGAAGCCAGGTGCTCATGTTGTTGCTGCTGATGCGTATGCTTCTGCTGGGATCTTCTGTGCTACCAAGGAAGAAGAGGAGGGAAGAGGGAAGGAGAAAGGGAGAGGAGAGGAAGAGAAGGGATTTTGCACGGGTTTTCATGATTGACGTCGTGTTCTCCAAGGGTAACGATCTGATAGTATCTAGTTGGCTCTAGATAAATTGTTGTTTGATTTGTAGATCGATTGGTCCATAAGAAGTGTAGATTTATGTATACCCTAGTTTGTTGAGTTTCAACGTAGAACCTTGCGGGGACAATTAGAGGTATTTAGGATTGGATTCAGGGTTTTATCCAATTAGAAAAGATGTAAATAATTTTGTTAGTTTTCCAGGAACATCTAGATCACTAGATGCGAAGTATCGAGTGAAAACTTACGGCCTCAGAAAGGTCAGCATCGAATTGAGCATCGTTGCGGATCGTGTAGATGGGGTGTTTTTCCTTAGTAATTGAAAGAATTAAAATTTGATGATAACTTGAATTATCTAGAAAATTTTGAGTAGTTTCCAGAACTTGTATGGTTCATATCTTTTCAAGTTTTAGGATTAAAGATACTGAAATTGTGAAGCGATATGTGCTAACAAATTCAGGGCAGTCTTGGGAAGGAAGCGGGGATAAAGCGGTAGAATCATAAGTTTTCATAACTAGAAAGTTGTGGAAAATTGCGTGAAGATTCTAGAAAGTATTGTTTTGCTATATTTGGAGTTCAGGTGAATAAGTTAGAGCATTTGTTTACTCTGGGGCAGCGAGTAGTGCGTCAGAGTAAAACTAGGTTAATTGTGTCATCTTGGCTCGAGATATGCTAGGGCGATTAGTGTAATATTTTGGTGCTATGATGATATGATCTTAAGATTGTTTTGAATTGTTTGTTCAAGGAGTGTAGCCTATAGTGCCCTACTGCGCCTCGCTACCGACTCTGAAGTAATAAAGAGGCAAGCGGGACGAGCTTCATTGGGGCCAAGGTGGGCTTTGGCCCCACAACAATTATGTAATTTTATAGAAAAACAGTAGTATTTAGGGTAATTTAGTGATTAGTATTGGAAATAGTCACATCTAGATTGCATAATTCACGTATCACCTAGTGTTAGCCCCCTCTGATTTTGAGCTCAAGCTCCGTCACTGGAGGCAAGTGTTTGGTATAATGGTAAATAATGGGTGGTTGTCGTTATCTTGTTGATTTAACACCATGAGATTTAATTATGTTTTGTTAAGTTATTTACTTGCCATGGTTTTATTGATGAAAGAGTAAGATTATATTAATGATGCAACTATCATAGGGATGGCATGATGAAATTACTATTGCTTAATTGTGATTATGATATGCTGATGCAATTACCATGGGGATGACATGGCAATATTGTTAAAGATAAATGAATTATTGCATCATTCACTTGCATAAGGGCTAGGACGATGAGCACTGCCATGATTATGGCTAACCCGGCGTGCCCATGTTAAATCCTATAGAGATAGGGACCCCATTCTCAAGAAGGTAGGGGAGAAAAGTGTGTCACCAAGCGAGTGCAAACTTAGCTATCAGATATCGTTGAAAGCGGTGCATCATGGCATTTTCATTCATGAGAAATATATTGATGAGAATTGAGAATGAGGAGTATAAGATTTATGATAATGCATTAAATGTTTAATAAACTTATGTATTTACCGTTGTATCTTGTACTTGCTAAGTCGTGGACTCACCCTTGCTTTATTATTGTTTTAGGTGGTGGTGACAACATCTCGCATGGGAAGGGATATCACACATGGAATAATTGCACTCACTTCAAATACTTGAATTACATGTCCATGAGAACGTTTAATATAGTGATGATTTATTCTTTCTAGGATTTGATAATCATTGAATAATCTTAGGTGATTGGTTGGAACCAGTTTATTCATTCATTAGATTATTTATGGACTATTTATTGCCTATTGGTTCTTTATTGATATTGGTATCTAGTATGTTGATTCTTATGCGATTTAGTTGTATTTAATATTTTCTATTGTGACTGTGGGCGGTTTTTGTTCGTTATGTGCTTGCTAGAATTTATTGTAATATGTGGTTTAAATTAGTATTTGATGTAGTTAAGTGGCATTTGGGCTCGATGATGGGCGGAGTGTTACACTTTATTCGATTGGTTTTGTGTTGATCTTAATTTTTTTATATTGCTATGCTTCCTAGGGATTAATTATCTATGATTGTCATATCATTATATGTGTTTTAATGTGACTATGGGCGGGTTTTATCATTGAGATGCTTGTTGTAGTTTATTGTTAATTGATGTTAAAATTGATATTTAGTATAGTTTAGTGACATTCCGGGCTTCGTGTTGGGCCAAGGTGTTGCATATGCGATGTCAACTGGCGCTGGAGAGTTGCTATCCTCGTTGTTGTTTATCAGGCTTAGCTGGTCCTCTTCCACACGACGCGACACCGACATCGTGCCCTCTCATCAACATGGGGCCACCTAAGACTTTAATTGTGGGCCACCTAAGACTTTAATTGTGGCCACCACCGCAGCTTGAGGACAAGCTGCCTTGTCATGAGAGATGAAATGTTATGGCGTGACAAGCCATAGCTAGGACATGGTGCATGGCAGCAGCAATGCACATGACAACAATATCATGGATTAGGATTAGAATAATCACTTTTCTTAATATTTGGGTTTTTTTCCTTTTGGATTTATTCCATGTATTAGTGATAAGTTTCATATTATTAGGAGTAAGTTTCCTTAATATAGGGATAGATTTCTTAGGGTCAAGTATAGCTATCCTTATAAAGGGGATAGCATTGTATATGTTATCATTAAGCAAGAAACAAACAAAATTTAGTCTCTAACCGATTGACTAAAATATTAGAGCTGTCTTGTTCGTTAAGAAGAGTCATGTTGAGTTTGGAAGGCGAGGGAAATATCAGAGCTGTCTTGTTCTTTAAGAAGAGTCCTGTTGAATTTGGAAGGCGATCCCTCGCCTCCCTGACTTATCAGGCCTTAGAGCCTCTCTAGCACGCCAGGAAAGAGCCTCGTGTTTTCTGATAATTTGTAGTGCATTTCACTTTTTTATTGGCAGCTAAAAAACACTTGGAATTATATTTAACTTGCTAATTAATAGGACGGCAAGCATAATTTTTGAGCATATGCTAAATTAAGCAAATCGCGGAATAAATTGTTATTCGAAACCCTTCAGTGTCCCTTGTGATGTGCATCACGTGTTGATAAACTGATCTAATAAAAATTCTACCACCTGGGAACGGTGAGATTCCCTCTTATTCTTTAATAGTAAGTTGCGCTGGTGAAAAAAAGTGGCATAAGACTAGATTTGATTACTGTTCACCTAGCTAGCTTATTAATTTTTATTAACGTAGAGTTGTAGTTAAAGGTGTGAATCTCGATGACTGATGTGCGGTGTGTGATGGCGGTGTAGACGGACTTTTTGGTCTAGTATTGAGCAAATCAACCATTGATCAATTCTAAATGATGACACATATCTGTAAAACAACAAGATAGGATTAAAAAAAAAAGTGAAATCAACCATTGATCAATTATAAACAAAGGCTCCAAACATCCTACAATCCTGAAGCAACAAAGTGGATTATCGTAATATCCCTGTCATCCTATTGTTTGTATCATCAAAACCTAGTTTGCCACAAAACAGAAAATCACAATGTTCTAGTACAAACATGATGTGTGTAATTTGTAAAGCAGCATTTCTGTATGTATCATCACACCTATGGTAATTTACAAGAAAACCGATCTGAATTTTGCAGTTTTGCACCCTGACTCATCTTGTTGTTGAGACCTGGTTTGGGTCGATGATGTACCCGACAGGGCCTCCACGGCCCATCGAGGCCTACGAGACAGCGAGGAGGGCCTCCTCAGCTCAACATTGGCCGGCACAGGGATTTCATCAGAGTGGCCAGAAATGCAGAGTGATCCGTTGTCATCCTGATCCCAGTACACCTCAACCATGACGCCTCTTGGATGCTCCTCTGTCTCAGTTCCAGGAATACCGATGAAACAGAGCCCCTTTGGTATCTGCATTATCATAGAAATTTGCCAATGTTGGTGAAATCAAAGAGAAGATCACAATGCTCTACAGGAATATCCACATAAGCAATGTATCCAGGCAATTATGCATGGCAGTTATCTGCATCTCACAGTTTCCATTTCTATATTCACAAGTGCAGTAGGTTCTTAGAATTACCGAAGACAAACCTGAATCGATGCTCCTGATGATAGGTTCAGGGTCACCAGGGTGCCTTCAGCAGTAGAGCTCTCCAGCTCTGCCTGCTTTGCAATGTTCAGGAAAACCTCTTCAAGTGTTGTGAGGCCGAGTTGAATGTCTGAGATGTCGAATTCCCCCTCCCTATCTTGGAGTTCCCCAAAGAATCTCTGCTTGTTAAAAAATTATTAGTGTATCATGAATTTAACAAATGATGTATACCAGAGTTTTGGTTGTCAAGGTAGTACCGTCAGAAGTGGTTCTTTCTGATGGGGGATGACAAATGTTAAGAATGTCCTGCTCTCCTCTTTCGGGTCCACATCAAGCCGCTGTTTCAATAAAATTTATGTGGTTTACATCTCCACGTAATAAGAAAAGAATAATTCTGTGGTAATTAATTTAAGAGTAAATTTCAGAAAACCCTAGGTATTGGGCATTGATAGCACAAAACCACAGGTTTTGCAAAAAAAAAAAAATCACAGAACCACAGGTTTTGAGGCACTTTGTTACACTTAACCGAATTTCATTCATATCCCACCCGTCTGACATGTTGAGCCCACAAAGAAATCGACGTCAATCGCCACCCAACTATGGTAGCCCCACCTTCCTCCCGCCCAGCCTTGGTTATGCTGCGAAGACCCGTTTGCGCACACAAACTGTGCGAGGGAGGTCATCGCTTCGCGCCTTAAGGCCCCGCGCTTGGGTCTCCTCGCCACATCGTCGAGAGCAGTCGTGGCACTAAGCGAACACGTGGCCTCCACATCCCTCTTCAACTGCTAGCCCAAGACTTCTTTGTGGGCCAACATGTCGGACAGGTGGAACATGAAGGGATATGGATGAAATTGGGTTAAATGCAACCATATGCCTCAAAGCCTGTGGTTTTGTGAAAAAATTTGCAAAACCTGTGGTTTTGTGTTACCAATGCCTTAATACATGGGGTTTTCTAAAATTTATTCTTAATTTAATGATGAAACACATACTTCCTTGAAGAACCGTTTGACAACTTCTATCTTAGGATTAACCGGGGCTTCAGTGTTGCTGTTGATGTTAGGGCTTTGTGTGTGACCATTTCCAGAGAAATTCACATTAGCGATATATCCAGTTCCAAATTTCGACTTCAGCCTTATTGAAGTCCCAATGCAACATAATTTCCCTTTGCCATGATAGCTATCCGGTCACTTAGAATGTCAGCTTCCTCCATGGAATGGGTGGTCAAGACAATAGCTCTTCCTTTCTTTGCCTCCTCTATGATGTCCCAGACATGCCTCCTTGTTATTGGATCCATGCCAGTTGTCTGTGTAGGATATTTGATTAGATTAACATGTGACAAGAGATGTGTAGCAAGCAAACTGATGGTAAATTTGACATGTCTCTACCGGTTCATCAAGAAAGACCAATTTTGGGTCACCAATTAGAGCAATTGCAACACTTAGCCGGCGTTTCATTCCTCCACTGTAGCTACCTGCTCTAACATTAGCTGCTTGGCTGAGCTTCACTTGGGCTAATGATTGCTCTGCTACCTGCATTGGGTGAACAACCAAAGAAAGATCAAAATGTAAAACCATGAAGAGTTTTAGGGAGCACATATCAATAGGTACTTCAGAAACATACCGACTTGATTGTTGCTGCAGGCAATCCCTTGATGCTGGCAAACAACTCCATGTGCTCCTTAGCTGTCAATGCGTCCCACAGGATGTCAAACTGCAAAGAAATAAAACACAAATATTTATCTCTCAAACAAATGCCTCAGCACATCCTTGGTAATATGAGAATGTTTAAAGCACCTACCTGTGGACAGACTCCAATCATCCTGCGAATATTTGACATTCCGCAGTGCTTGAACAGAATGACCATAAATCAATGCTGTGAAAGGTTCAAAGTGGCTCATTAGCATGACCATAGTTATTGAAAAATATTACAAAATGTTGCTTGAAGGAATGATACTAACCATCACCGCCTGTAATTGGTGTGATACCAGTTAGGCAACTGATTGTAGTTGTTTTACCAGCTCCATTGGGCCCAAGAAGACAAAACAGCTGGTCCTTCTCAAGGTTCACCCATAAGCCCTGGAGAAATTTTTTTGGTAATTAATAATCAGAAGAAGCAAAGCTTGCTTGTCTTATATTCCAAAAGCTATCTGAGAACTTACTTTGACCGAGTGAAATGGCTTAGTTGTTCTGCATCTGCAGCAACCCATACTAAAACTTCCTGGATACATTTTCCGCAAACCACGTATTTGAACTGCAACACCAGCATCAACCTCATTGTTTGCAGCTTGCTGTTTTACTAGGTTTTCTTCAGCAAGAACATCCTCATCGGTAGGGGTGGCATCATCTGCTGGACGGTTCGAACCAAAAAAGCTAAAGAGTCCTCCCTCTGGAATGGAGCGTTCAGATTAGTGAGTAATGTAATAAACTACAGTTAAACAATGTGCAGAACCACTTAACACTTAAAAAAGCTCTGACCTTGCATCTTGCCTCCTCCTTTCCCTGTCCAGTATGAAGGCATCAGAAAGTAGAACACTGATTTTCTAACACCGCTGACATTTGGAATTATGTTATCGAAGTAGATCGCCAGGGCAAACCACAAGAAAAATGTGGAGATAAGCCATTTGTAGATGTCGTCCTGTTAGATGTTTGTGAACACTCAGAGCTTGAAATTTGCATAAGCATTAAAACACATGTTATCTAATGAACAAAGTTTTGAACGTACAATAGTAATGACGCAGTCCGTCTCAAAAGATTGGCACTGTCCACGCTGATTCCAGCTAATACCTTTGTCTTCAGGAGTGGCTGTTGCCTTACCTAGAATATTGAGGGCTTGGGCAAAAACATCAGGAGGAAAGAAGGACCATATTGTCGGTAGTACTTTGGAATGAACTTGTATACGGGAACCCGAAGGTTGTAACAAGCTGCAAAGGGAGGTAATAAAGGGGTTTGCATATTTCCTGAGAAATCGAAACACTAGATCCATAAGCTGATGATCAAGCACACTTTACCTGTGTCAAGAAGCCAATAATGAATATTGAAAATCCAACAGTGGTAGCTGATGCTGCTTTCGTTACAAATGTGGATATCATGAGCATAAAACTAAGCTGCAGAAAACACCATGAACAACAATAATATGTTAAGGAAAACAGTTTTTGCAAACCGTGATAGGAATCAGGAAATATATAAAGAAAATTCATCCGTGCAAGAATGATTTCTATCTAAACTTAACACTTCATATGGACATAAGAAAACAAGCAAACCAAGTATGTGGAACTTACCATGTTCAGTTGGAAGAGGAAGAATAGGAGGAATAGGATTCCGAAGCTATTGTGCAGGAAGAAATCAAACTGGAACATCATCCCAAAGAGCACAGTAAAAAGCGCTGAAAGTAATGTAAGGAAGGCCTCCCAGGTAAACCAAGATAACCAATATGCCGATTCATAGAGCCCCATGATAGACATAGCCTGTGAATATGTACAAAAAATTGAGTCATGTCAAGCATCAAGATATGTACATCTTAAAACGCTGGCAGAGGACAGGAAAGCTCGAACCTGACGAAGCTTGAGTTCTTTCTCTGTCACCAAGGCACTGATTTGGAAAACAAATCCAAACATTGCAATGGCAAGGAAGAAAGTTGGTCCTGCTTGGGCAATAGTAGAGAAGGTTTCTGTGGCTGGGTGAGCGAATTCCTTGAACCCCACAGTCCAGCTAAAATTTGGATCTGTCACATCATGAAAATTTACTGTTATTTCCCGAGCACAACTATCAAAAGGCAAACATTTATTTATGTAGCATACAGTAAACACCGAAAAATATCTGGTGAAAAACTTTAAAAAGCACTAAATAGAAGTAATTCTTGTCAAAGGGTATGAGACCAGCTTTACTAAGTAGTAAGCATGGCAGCAACAAGTTCCCTCAGGAAGAAAAAAAAGGCATGGAAGCAACAACACCTCCAATCAGCAGCCTTGCCATTTCCCTCTCAGCTGCAACTTGAAGCGGTATCTGGAACTTGAAGGTGGGGTCTTCATATGTTCCTCTCCGTGCGACCGGAGTGGAGTTTGTCTGAATACCATACTTTATCTGAGTGGCATTTATATCTTGAAAATGTAAAGCACCAGGGCAGCGCATCGGGTTTTCAAAAAGCCAAGCATCAACTTCATCCGGAGTCCTAAAGCCTAAGACCTGAGAAACTCACCATAAAACAATCAGATAACATGTTGCCTGTTGAGTAATAATCAATTCTAGCGTGAACGTTCAATGTTGTTTATGTGTCACAGAAGAAACTAAAGTACTTTGACTAGGGCACATATTATATATTGCAGTTTACCACAAAATCCGAGCTTATGTCAAGTGATAATGAAGTAAACTAATTCAGCCTACAGAACGGACACATGACGGCTGGACTCCCAACTAAATTAAATAATTAAATCCTCACGCGCTATTGGGCAGGAACTTTTATATGTTTTGTTCGAATTCTTGATCAAAAGAGTTTTAACGTTTACATTCATTTAATCAGAGGTTAAGATATTTTTACTGGCAATAAGAAATAAGTGCATAGTGCTTTCCAAAAAATCCAACACCATTTCTTTGATACCACCGTCTATTCTACGCAAGCCACGTACCTCCTCCCTAAAAATTCTCAAGGATATTCTCAGTTAACATTCCAAGGTGCACCCCCACTGTCTTTATTTCCAAGAAAAGGCGTTACACAAACTGGATCAAGAAACTACAAAGTAGCATGAAAATGACATCTAAAGCACTTACGACAAGCCTAAATCCAAATTAGCTGTTCCAAGTGGGACCCCGAGGGCCTCTAATTCCCATTACCAACAAAATAGGCATCTTTTCCATGCTCTCTTTGAAAAGCTAGCAATTCCCAACATCCAAAGTGAGTACCCACTGGTTCCATCCTAATTTCACATGGAAGCAAACCACATTCTAAATTATCAACATCAAACCTGAAGGATGATCTAAGTTCAACGTCATATCAGCCGATCCGCTGTAAAAGGCTCAAGAAAATAAAACAAAAGGTGACTTCGCACAAGAATCGATCCACCCAAATCAAATTATTCTTCAGAATCCAAAAAATCCACCTCTCCCAACAGTACATCGATGAAAAGCGCGTGCTAAGGTTGCAAACAACTCGTTCTCGGACACTTCAAGCTCTTGGAATCAAATCACCTCCGTGAAACGATTGAAAAATCCCTCTTTCAAGAGGCTAAAATAAACCCAATTGTCAATACTTATCGCGTAATTTCTCTTCACAAAACACACACAAAAGAAACCATCCTTCCCCACCCAAAACCCAAAATCCTCACACCAAACGTGCGAGCACCCAACAACTCTTCGTCGTCCACCGGTGAAACACTCAAACCCACGCCGCACACACCCAAATCACAGACCATTACGCCCAATCTTTTTCGCAAAAACGAACAAAATCCAATCTTTTAACGCAAACCGATAATTGAAGTGGGGGCATCAAAGAAAGGAATCAAAACCCTCACCTTGTTGGGGAGGATGGGCCTGCCGGGGTTGTTGTTCCGGATGGCGTCGACGAGCCCGCGACGCGGGCGCTGCCCCGCCGCTCCAGAGGAAATCGTAGCAGGGCGCCTTGACGAAGAACTTGTCCTCGCAGGGCGGGATGGGCGGCGCGACGAGCGCCTGCGGGTCGGGCACGTTGCGGTAGGCAGTGGTGTAGGAGAACCTCGAGCGGATGGCGCGGTCGATGCAGAAGATGAGGAAGATGAAGACGAGGGACGAGAGCAGCTGCAGCGCCGCCGACCGCCGGTGGCGCCAGGTGAGGGTCGCGTTCTTGCGGAGGAGCGAGCGGTACTGCTGCCACGCGAGCGCCGCGCCGCCCAGGAGCTCCATTGGAGGGGAGGTCGAGGAGGCGAAGATAGAGGAGTTCTTGGGACTTGAGAGGGAGTAGAAGGTGGAGGAGCTTCTGGTTTGGGTATTTATAAGGGGTGCTTTTGAAAACGGCCGCGGGGAAGAAGGAAGAAGGAGTCGTGTGGGCTCGTGTAGGCATTCGAAAGGAAAAGCCTCTCTATTTGACAATTTTCGCCTTGTAATTTGAGGCCCCATTTAAAACGCATCGCTGGAATTCGATAGTTTCCTACGAAATTCATGTGTTCAAACGGGTCTTATCGTGTGGAGTTTGGTAGTCTTATGGACTGAATTAATAAATCTACTAATTTTATTGGAAATTGTAAAGGAATCACCAGGTTGTACTGAGGATTGTGTGATGTCCAACAGAAAGCCCTGAAAATAGGTATGAAAATAAACGAGGGAAAAGTAGGCAGGAAGAAACGTCATTAATTTTGCATGTGTAGCAACATTACAAAGCAATACTAGAGAGGGTATATGATGACTTGACTGATGTATATTCCTTAAGAAACGCAAGAAAACAATATCTCGTCATATACCGTCTAGTTTTGTTTTAAGGAAAAACTAGAACGAAGCCCTCTAAACTTGCGCTATCTTTTTGTTTGAATCATGATAGAAACCAAATTTTTCACAGCGTTTTGTTTGAAATGTGACGAATCTGAAACGTACCATCTCATTAATTGCAACGGAATGCCGTAGCATTGGCTAGCGGGAAATCCTGAGATTACGTGTACATGTTTCTATTCTAGTTACCTCCTCCCTCCAGGCACAAAACGTAGTCGTTTTTCACGTTTTAAGGTCAACAAGGCGTCATTTTGACCGCTAAATTTTAGCAACATATTTTTTAAAACAGGTTGTAAAAATGTAATCTTATGAAAGTATTTTTCGTGATAAATTTACTCATACCATTTTTGTATATCCAAACAATATATTTTACATGATATCTTAGGTAAAAATATATAGGATTTGATTGCATGTATTTTAAGGTGACTTTCTTTAGTGACCGGAGAGAGTAACTTAATATAGTATAGGGTAGCCATCGCCAAAAAAACTTAGTGAGTTATGTTCCACATAGATCGATCCTAGCAAAGCCAGCGAACTTTTTATTAATTAACCCATCTTTTAAATTTATTTTTATTATTAATCTCGCTAACTTTATTTCTAATTATAACTCTTTTGGTCACGCCACCACTGCGTGGCGTGTTAAAACACTATGATGTCACGCCATAATGCTAGCGTGACAATGTTGTTTGGAACACAAAGCTAGCCAAGTGAAACAACAAAATCGTCAAGTGCGCACAACATCGAGAGACGCGTGTTGCCTTTGCGTCTGTTTGAACCCATCAAATCGAGCGTGAAGTCGACCGCACAAGGTCGAAATGAATAGCACAAATGGAACACGATCGCCTTATTTAATCAGTGCGTAGGCGTATGTGTGTTCGGTGGAAAAGCATATACGTGCTACGTGAGGCCCATATGCTTCCACAAAAATTCTAGCGTGTGTAAATGTGCGTGTGTGTGTGGCGTAAGTGGGTTGTGCAACCTGTGTACTCTCTCAAGGGAAGGGACTTCTATTAATAAGGTGATTGGAATTTTTTGAAGTATAAGTCACCTTTTTTTATCTATTGGATCAATATCTACTCATATGACACATCAATCTCTACACAAATCCAATGGTCACAACAAGTGATTTAAACTTAAGAAAATTTCAATTGATTTAAAAGTAGCAAGACTGCAAGGGAAATACATGCATGTTTTGGTGGCCAGAAGATAGCAAGTGAACGGTTTTATTTGAAATGTATTCGATTTTAGCCGTCGATCATCGTACTATGTAGTTGCAAATTGCAATGGCGCGGATGAATTAAGAATCGCACGCTCGGTTCACGGGTTAATCAATCAGGAAAGATAGTAAGATGTTTTGTGTAAATTTAAAAACAAAAAACTTAACAAATGAAATTGAGTGAAACAATTTGTGAGCGTTGAATAGTGAAAACTGAACCCTTGGGGTTCCAACTATTTGCACTAAGGTACGGACAGCTTTGCGATTCGTGCAGGTTTGACCGATTAGTCTAGAGCGCTACTACTACTTCAGATAGTAGTAAATACTACTACTTCGTTGATCATTTTTTTTTTCTCTCCCCCTAAATTACTCCAACCGGTTCAAAAAAAATCGTTTTGGAGCCTGTTTGGTTCGTGACTCCAGGAACTATACCAAATTTTGGCAACACCAAAATCGGGGCAGTGCCAAAACCAGGGCAAAAAAATGTGTTTGGATTGCAACCAAAACCAGGACAGTGGCAAGCCAAAATTGGGGTTAGCAATTTGACCACCCAAAACAAGCCAAGGAAGTGTGAAGAAAAATTTGGTATTACCAAAATTTCTAGAGCATTACTAAAATTTAGAACCGAACTAAATGTTAGCCAAATTTTCAAGGTATTACCAAAATTTGGTTTGGCTCATGTGGTGATTGAACCAAACAGACCCTAACACCCAGGCGGATACATAGAATGTGCCGAATACTTGAACCATGACAAATTCCGCCGGTAGTTAAACGATTCGGGATCCATCGATGCTTGGAGGTGAAGAATTCGAAGCGCACTGCTGTTGCTCAATTTCTTAGGAGTTTCTTGCTGATCACTGTAGAGTTGGCCTAACAATTAACGAGCTGACCACTCTTAACCTCCATGGGTATAAACAATGAAACAGTCGTGCAGATGCTTCAGAAAAGTCAGCTGCATATGATACGCTCTCATGGAAGGAGATCACGCGAGTACACATGCAGAACGCGCTTTAGCTTTGAACGGATTAATAGTTGCGTTATGGATCGGAAGACGATGGTTTAGGTTGATTGTGACGGAAGGAGGCTTGACTTGAATTTTCGAAAGTCAGATGCTTGATCGGAGGAGCAAGAGCAACCAATATATGTGTCCTTGTGACAAGGAAAGGAAATCAGGAGTGGACGCTGCTCGAGCCGGCCCGTGGGTAAGTGGATAAGGCCCCTTATGTAACGCGGAAAAAAATTTCATGTTCGTACATGAAATGAAGTAATTCTTTTCACCCAATGTTTTGTTATGTAATCCTAGTTCGAGCCTCTTGGAAATGTAATTTGTCAAAGCCTTGGAAATTTATCAAGTATACTCGAAGCTAGCTCAAGCCAGCTCCGGACAAATAATTACTGCTTGCCATTATCTGAAGCAAATGTTGGCTTATGACTAGTACCACTGTTTCGCTTCTCAAAGAACGAGATGTTTTTGCCAACATGCGCACGCTAAATCAACGCTTAGCCCCAAAGAAATCGACAATCGCGCGCGTGAAGTTCCGTGCCAAGAGAAAATTTACAGGACCATAGCTCAAGGTTTGGATAATCAAGTTCCTGTGTGAGGGTAGATTTTAGGGTCCGTTTGGAACACAGGAAGAGCAATTTCAGAAAAAATAAATGGCGTGTTTGGGCCGATCGGTTGACACGTGGAGTTCACCTGTTCGGATGAACGGTCCAAATTAAATGGCTTGTTTCTTCAACGTTTCTGTCCAATTGTTGATTCAGGCCTGAAATCGACCTGACCTACAAGTTGAATGACAAAGGCAAACTTTTCCATGGTACAGTGCTGAAAACAAACGGTGCATCATGTCATGTGCTCGCGGTTTGTTTGGTGATCACTGATCAAGTGATCAGTACGTACTTACGACAAGGACGCCTGCATTCGATCGTCGAATTTATTCAGGTGCGTCTGATCAACTGATGTCACTTGACTCTATCAATTCCTGATCAGTTCTTCGTCGCACATTGCGAGGTAGGAGCTAGGATAGGCTTATGCCAAAGTTGCAATTAATTAATCAGTTTGAATAATGCTCCATGGTCAAATTGTACCACTTGCGTTTTTTGAACTGTTGTGCTAGCTGCATTGGAAAGTTGGACGCTTGGAGACGAAGTTAAGGGTGGTTAGATGCTGATCGTCATGCTTTGGTCTAAACAAAGGGTGGCCGGAAATCCACACGCTGGCAATGGTTGATGCATTGCCAGCGTGTGCATTACAGACTAATAACATTGCTTGATTGCTGCCGGACAACTTGCTGGCTGCTGCCTTGGCATATATCGCAAGATTTGCATTACAGACTACTAACAGAGTGACAGTACAAGACCCACGGGGCCGTGGGAAATGACTAAACTACCCTTGGTAGTAAATCGTAAATCGTGAATCATATCATACATACTACCATTTGCTAAAAATACAAACATGTTATACGCACAAAAAATTTTTAATTACTATCATTTTCATGTTGTTAATTTATCTAAAATTTATTTTTATAGTGTGTCCAAAGTTTAAAAGAATTGACTATGGATATATACATACAATACCATCTATTTTGTAAGGTAGAATATTTGGCTAAGTGAATATGAAATTTGCACAATTTCAAAAACCTACCAAATGATTTTGTTCCCATATGGTTTACCGATTTAGGCTATGTTTGGAACACAATTTTTTTTTCCATATTATTGCAAGAATTGAACTATTTGTTGTGGAATTCCACGCCCCAAACAAGCCATCAAAGATTATTACATTATCTTAAAAAACATGCTGCCCCTTTTGAAATACATGATTTTTTCTAGATTCCAAACTGAATTGAAATATTTCTTGCCTTACGAACATGCTAATTAAGATCATTTCAAATCCAATAGTACTTGTCCAGGATATATATATATCCACCTTATAATTAGTATGATGTTCAAAACACAGGGACTTTTGATTAATTAAGACTTGCAAAATACTCTCTCCGTTCCCGAATAGATGTTATTCTTGGATTTTGCACAACAACCAAGACATATATACAAAAGACCATCTTACCCTCCTTTATTTGGTCGCTTATTATTTTTGGATGTTGTGCGTATACTATAGTCCGTAGTAGTAAATGACTTCGAAAATTGGAATGAGAGGAGTGTGCAAAGGAAAAAAAAATAGAAAAACAAAGTTACCTCGAAAGTGTAGAACGACATTTATTGAAGAACAAAATTTATCTAGGAACAGGAAGTAAATATTTAAAACAGATCTGACCTAATTAAACCTGGCTTAATCTTATTACTAATCCTATAAGATGGAACCGAGCTTAAGCCAGCGAATAGAGTTTCCATTCCAATTGGCAGTCCTATGTTATAGGCCTAGGGAAGAAAAAGGAATCTGAATTGAGTACCTCTCAATCCCATTGGCATGCAGTTCCATGTTTGAGGACATAAACTAAACAAAGTCTTTGCATACAAGCCAAATTAACGAAACTTGCTCCGAAACTAATGTTCTGACCATTGAATTCAGACTAGTAAACCTCACAGATATACTTGAGTTTTTATGTGTAGGAGCTATCTTGCTATACTCTTATTTGACTATTAGTCGAGTCAATGTCCATGCATGGTAAGCATCTATCAGAAGCCTCTCTTAACTATACCAACGTTCCGAAAGATGACACATACTGACACGGCATGGTATGGTATATTTGCACAATAATTGTGATGCTAAATAATCCAAGGTGTGAATTTTGCACGCGTATGAGGTTGACCGGTTGCATGCGCCAACATCGTGTTGCTGCTGCTGTAAGCATAAGAACCGTTGGTTTTCTGAATACAGTATAGACATATATATCTTTTCGAGTCCTGCTATACGGACGACAATTTTATCGTCGTACCACGTACAATGCTGACATACAAGGAATATTGGCCGTTTTTATAGTGAAATTCGAGGGAAGGAAGTTCCATCCTGGAGTATTTTCCATTCTTTCCAACCAATTCATTCGACAAATTGAACCAACGTACTACTCCAGTTTTATGTGTGTGGACATCACAGTCATGCACAAATAACCCTCGTGCTGTTCCTGACTTGGATTATTATTCGTGGTAACCAACGAATCAAACACGAACATTCTGCGGCGTGACATGATACAGTGTTGACAAGTCTGAAATGCTGGAATCCTACATGGTCTGAATTGATCAATTGAGCAGTAAGTTTGATTTGTGTGCATGATGGTGACTACTCTGATTTGGCTGTGAGGCTGTTAGACTCCTGCAATTGAAAACCACTACACGCAAGAGCTATTGGTTTCTCATGTTTTGTGAACTCTACTTCTGATGGTAACTTCCCACAAAACCTTGGGCATGCCACAAGGCAAATTTTTTGGTTCACAAGTGGAGTTATCGACGTGGTAAGCACAAATCAATAGGCAACTTAGTTCATATATTCACCTAGAGCCCCACTAACCACATGTTAGGGGAGTTAACCACATGACTTTTCACAGTTGTTGAGCCTTAATGATAATTGTGGTAAATAAGTAAACTCTTTGCAAAAAAAAAGTCTAATAATTGTGGTAAATAAGTACACTCTTCGCAAAAAATTTGTCTAACTTACGATGCAAAACTTGGCTAATAAGAAAGTGTGGTATCAGAGGACCGAGCTTTGCTCGGTTGGCTTCATCGTCAGGTGTCGAGCAGCCCGCCTGGTCTCAATCCTAGGGCGCCTCACCAAACCATTTAGGTGGTTTAGGTTTAGCACTGCACTGCGTGGGTGTGTTCGATGGTCAAGCGTGTACCCACATTCCATGGGGTCTTAGCTTCCGCTCTATATTAGATGTGTGTTATGAATGTACCACGTATGTGTGGAGGGTGTGTGTGTGTGGTGTATGTGTGTGGATGTGTCCGCGTGTACTCTAAAAAAGTGTGGTATACACAAGTGTACTCTACTTTTCGACCGTGAGCCATAATACTGTTAACATTTCCTAAAGCCAAGAAAGCAACTTAATTTATTCGATCACCCTTGTTTACGTGCTTACAGCATTACCTTATCCCCAATAAATTATTGTAATTTGCAGGGAAGAACTTTTGCAACCACAAACAAACTAATGAGCATAGTTAACTTGCATGTTATCCTAAAATTCTATCTTGTTGTCCAAGGAATGAAAACAAGGTAGGCCTATTCTCATATTGATGCACCAAATACGTGTGGACTTTCCAATCAATAGGAAATCCCATGTCGCAGGCATCTCTCTTCCATTTCTCCAGCGGAGAATATAGAATTTTTTACTTGGCAAACTAAACCCATCACTTAAGTCTAATGCGAGGTACTAGCCTCTTGTACGAAAGCCTTTGTTCTATAGATTTGACTTTGACTTTGTTTGGATATTTTGATTGGTTTGTCTAACTGTATTTTGTTTTGACTTCCCACAAAGATCCCGCGGCATGACATGATTTAGATCATCTATCCACGAGGAAAGTGCATTAGTATCTTGTTATTCTTTTCTTTTCCAACAATTATAAGTGTGAATAATTTGAGTGTAATTTCATCGAAATGTTCGCAAACTCAGCACTGTTAGAGTATCTATGCATAGTTCAGGACACAAAGTGCTACATCAAATAAGCTATCAAACCCAAAGCCTCTCACTCCAATGCATATATAGTAACTTCTAGAATATGCCACGAGTATCTCACTGACATACGGTCTCTGAGCTCCACATGTCAGCCTCACAATGAGTAATATATTATGAATAATGTAGTTATTCAGTGGCATATTGTGAATTTTCTCTAACTTCTATTATGCCTCTCTGCCCTCTGCTACACCCACAAGATATGAAGTAGAGCTACAATGGTTCCCCCCAAAGCTCGCTCTTGAGAATTGGGAATCATCTAGGCTGGATCACACGATTTAATTCAAGCTACGGTAAAGTTACCAACAAGTCTTTTGAACCTACAATCTTTGCTGATTTGTCATCTCTCTCTTTCCCACATAAATAGCTAGATCTACTACCGGTTGGAGCATTGGAGATGCTATTATACCATGCAAGTCTTTCAAGTTTAAATTTTAGTTTAGTTAATTTGTAGCTATTTTTGTAAAATTAGCGGTTTTAGCAAATATTCAGAAATAATTCTAGTATTAATTATAATAAGTAAAGCATATTTCCAACAACATATAAAAGACATATTATCATGTCAATTAAACATGATAAAATGCTCAAAAGATAGAACTTGAGAACAAACAAAATTAGCATAATGCTCAGATTTAGTTTATTTTTATTGCTCTCGGATGTCGGGTGCTCAAGGCGAGATTTTGGCCTTCTCGCCACTTGGGTTAAATTTGATCACAAATTAAATATAACAATTACTCTAAAATAAATTAGGCCTTGAGTTTTAAATAAAATCTTGCTCTTCTAATCAGTCATTTAAAGCAAATCAATAATTCGTAGTTCATCGACGAGTAATTGAATCAACTACACAAGATATCAATTGACAAGACTATATAACCGTGGTGAAAATGAAGCACATAACAATATCACGCAACCAAATGAATCATAGTAAATGAAATCATTTAAGCAAATGAATCACGATGGACTGCTAGTAATGTAAGAATGAAGCAATTGCATAACACAATAGAAAACGACAAGTAATCTAGAAACATAAGAATAATTTATATCCAATTATTGTATTCAATTTCAATTAGACATCAAATCTTCATCGAGTATACCGAACCCACAAACCATACAAATGCAAAGTCCCCCAGTGTTAAGGTATAACAAATATAATTTGAAACTTACACTAGCACAACACACTGATCATTGTAAAGCAAAAATCAGAAATAGCAAACTCACAGTGCGAATGGCACTCAAAGCCACAGAGTTGAAACCGAGCAAGGCACTCCGAAGGTGTTGACTCAGAAAACCAATTGCCCCACTATGCCGTGAAGAACAGATGAGGTCGTCAGGGATACAATGTCAATTCACAAATCGGGACACACGAAGATGTGAATTCGAGGTACTGAGAGAATACCGCACAAGAATCAATCACCGATGCACTGGCCGAATGCACCCAAGGAGCGAAATTACCAAACCGAAGCCTCCCTTCTCTCTCACATCAAACTAGAGCTGGTCAGGTCCAATCCTCAACGGCGCAACACCCGATTCCTCACAGCAACCTCAACAGAGAGATGGCGCAAGAAACGACCAAGGAGTGCGCAAGGAGGAGGAGCGAACCTCCTACAAGCGGTGCCAAGATTAACCACGGCGTTTCAACCACTCTTAAGGCTAAAAAACCAGAGATCAAATCGAAAGAGAGGAAGGACCAAAAGGGGAAGAAGCTCACTGTTTTTCGGGGTGAAGAAAGAAGAAGGGAGCCACCTTAAGAAGAGGAGGAGAGGAGGCTGCGCAGCCGCCGCCAACACGGCCTGCGCCCAAAGCGCTCGAGCTGCAGCGCCTCTCATGAGCCGCTGCCACTCGCGAGCCCCCCCCCTCCACCACACCGGCGCACGCCTCTGAGATAGGGTTGGAGATTTAAGTCTCCAACCTTATCTCCTCTTCTTTTTCACCAACAGGTGGGCCCCACCTTTTTTTTTCCTTTTTCTTTTCTTTAATTGAGAAATTACCAAATGACCCTTATAAATACAACAGCGATTACGTTAGTCTGTTCATTAAATGATGGGAGAAAAAAATATATGAGGTAGGTCGTGTTGTGTAGTCCTAAGCACGAACTTGCCCAACCGTGACATTTAGGTATATATGTTGTGTTATTTTCTATCACTTGGGGCGCGCTCTTAAGTTATTCTGTTAGAATTTCTCCAAACTAAAACTCAAAACTGAGGACGTCAACCTTCAGCAGGTGACTCCTGCGATTTTCATTATTCAGAACTCAGCCCCGTTTGGAATATAATATATTTTTTCTGATTCCTGCGAGATTTAAACTGTTTCTCGTGAAAATCTTACAAAATTTCCGTGAAGTTTCTATCCTCGGAAGGCAAACCAACCAACAATGGGCTAACTACCTTTCAGACGAAGGACAACGACTGCCCGTTCGTACGGCCACAAACATTCGCAGCTAAACCCTCCCGACTTATTTTTATTACATCCGCGCCCTCCAGCAGAGACCACCCTCACAGTGGCGGCGTGAGGCAGAAATGGCGGGAGCCAACAGCCAGAAGAAACGCAGCTAAAACAGGCGGCTATAAATCCGGAGCACGAAGGTTTTTACTCGTTGTCGTGGGTTGTTGCCAGTTCATCTTGTGCTCCTCTCTTCCTCCTCCTCCTCGTCTCCAATTCCAACGACTACTCATCCATCGATGGACTCCTCGGCCCACTCGAGGGCCCCGCGGGCTTCTTGACGCAGGCCAATGCCCTCCTCCGCAAGAACCTCGGCTTCCAGGTCCCCTTCCTGCCGTTCTTGCTCTGTTTCTTGCTTGGTTGGTTTCTTGATTCCTTCGTCTCGTTATACGCGCGAAGAAGGTTGTGAGATGGTACGATCTTGATGAGCATAGGGTTCTCGAAGAACGGAGATGCGGATTACCGTGTGTTTGGGCGATGTGATTGTGATGTCAAAGTCATGAGGTGTTCAGAGCACCATCTGATCTCGATCGTTTTCTTTGGTGCTGCGAGTGCAGAGAAGGAACCTGAAGACGAACGTGGGCATCACCTTCTTCCCGATCCTCCTCTGCGTGCTGCTCTTCGTGCTGCAGAGCGTCATCGACCGCGAGTTGGACAAGCCCAAGTACCGCTGCGGATGCGCCTGCGTCGACACCGCTGCGGACGGGGCCTGCAGGAGGACGGAGTGCGGCGTTCAGCACTCGACGCTGGACCAGGTCGGGAGCTGCCCGATCCCCAGCCCGCCACGGTGGCCGGCCCTGGTTCAGGTGCCCCTGCCGGAGTCCCGGGCCGTCAGGACCGCCTCCCAGCCGTTCGACAGTTTGCCTGACCCGACCTGCCGGATGACCGGGTCCTGCCCTGCTGCTGTCCTCGTCACCGGAAGCAACCGATCGCTTGCTGAAAGTATGTGTCATGTTATGGTGTACTGGAAAAAGAAATATATACCAATTTTTGTTCATAATTCAGGTGCAATGTTCGTTTTCCCTGATTTGCAGGTCTTTCAGGTGGACTGTTTCCTGCTCTGTCTTCCTCTTTGAATTTCACGGATTATCTAGATACACTCTCCAAGATTGTTCCCGTGAGTTTCTTTCACGCCTAATTGCAGGCCTCGCTTATACAGCTGCGATACTGTGTTTTTTTATGTGTAGAGCTTTTGGTTGGATCTATTTGTCTCAGGGCTCAGACACGCGGACATGGACAACACAGTTTATAGAGCCAGTGTTTGTCCCAGGGCATACTTTATATCTGGTCCAGCCTCAATGTTTGTCCAATTTATCGCAGACAATTTCATATAATGCCGGGGCATACCCTTCAGCTCAGTAAGTAGCATTTTTCTTCATTGGCATCTTTATGTTGAGGAACAGGTAGGTGTTAGGCCAAATATGTACAAGGACGGAAAGACAGGGTATACTGAATGTGGAGTTAGTTCCTCTCCAAAAAAAGAAGAAGAAAGAATAAGGAGTTAGTTCAGATGAAACTATGAGACAATCATGGACATTTGGAATTACTACCTCATGTATCTAAGCTTAAATTAACTTGCAGAGAAGCACTGGAGCACATTTATAGTCTTAGGCCTCTTAATTGCAGAGTATTTCTCATCATTATCAATACTCAGACTTAACTTTCATCCTTAGCTGCTGTATTTGTTTGTGCTGTTTGTCACTAATTACAAAAGGAGAAATGGATCATTTGTCCGGTTGTCATCAAATATCATAAAGTACTATAAGCTCCAACGACTAGGTCACTGGGATTAAAATTATTCCCATAAAAAATCTAGGATTTAATGTTTTGCTAGCAAGGTTTTTGTTATTGAATTCTTGTGTTGTCTCTCTGACAATTAGAATAACAGGACGTCAATTTTCATATATTGTTTCCTAGGCCTGTGAAAATATCCAGTTCTGATGTTTTTTTGAAATGTCCAGATGTAGACTGCATTCAAGGTTTGTCATTATGGCGTGAAAGTGCATCATTAATCAATGATGAACTATTTAAGGGTTTTAGACAGCAAGGAGGAGGAGGAGGAAAGACAAATGAATTTGTTGCAGGTAATCTCATCTTCTGATCTATTCCGACAAAATGTTAGTCATTATTGGTTCGGTGGTTCCTTTTCTTGTGTATAAGTTTGCTTTTTTCCATAGGTTATGACTTCTTAAACACAAATAAGAATGGTCTTGAAATAAACATTTGGTACAACTCTACCTATAGCAACAACACGGCATTTGCACCCATCGCATTGTTGCGAGTTCCACGCTTGGTTAACACGGTATGTGCTTTGATCTACTGCACAACCTCATGTCTAGTGATTTTCATGTGTTGCAACTACTAATACAACTTGCGCCATCTTTCCTATAGGCATCTAATGCATACATCAAATTTCTTAGAGGAAGTGAAGTGGAAATGCTGCTCGAATATATTAAAGAGATGCCGAAAGTAGGAACTAAACAAAAATTTGACATCTCTTCTCTTCTTGGTGCACTATTCTTCACATGGATCATTGAACTACTTTTTCCCGTGAGTATCGGATACAGCCTTTCTCAAGTAAAGTAGCAAACATGGTTAAAATGTTGAGTTGATAATTCATTTTTTGTCCAGGTCATCTTAACATATCTCGTATACGAGAAGCAACAGAAGCTGAAAATTATGATGAAGATGCATGGTCTGAAGGATGGGCCTTACTGGCTGATATCTTATGCTTACTTCTTTGCTTTATCAGCTGTCTATATGGTACTGTTTGTGATTTTTGGCTCCTTGATAGGTAATCAATTGAAAATTTTCTCAAGAAGTGGCATTTGTTGCAAATAAATTTATATATAATATATGAATGAACTTTCTTCTGTGCAGGTCTAAATTTCTTTAAAACAAATGACTACAGCATCCAGTTTGTTTTCTACTTCATCTATATAAATCTTCAGATTGCACTTTCATTTTTTGTCGCATCCTTCTTTTCCTCTGTCAAAATAGCCACAGGTTTGTGCTTCAAATAAGCAACTGCTGAAGAAAACTAGCGGTCCTATGCTCTGAGTGACTAATACGAAAAATTACTGTGCTGCAGTGGTTGGTTACATCTATGTATTTGGCTCTGGCTTACTTGGGCAGTTTCTTCTGCGCTTTTTTGTTGAGGATACTAGTTTTCCAAGTAAGCTTCTGTCTTATTTATGTTTGCTACCTCTCTTTACATCCGTATACATGATATGCATTGTCTTTTCATAATAAAAGAGGGTTGGATAGTGGTCATGGAGATCATCCCTGGATTTTCACTATTCCGAGGTTATCGAGCTTGGTCAATACTCATTCTCTGGAAATGCTATGGGAGCCAATGGTATGAAATGGACTAATTTGAATGACCCGGCCAATGGGATGCGTGATGTCTTGATTATCATGGTTGTGGAATGGGCAATACTGCTGCCATTGGCATTCTATTTGGATCAAGTCTCGTCGTTGGGTGGTGGTGCCCAACAAAATCCTTTATTCTTGAAATGTTTTCAAAAGCGTGCTCGCTCATTGCGGAGATATAGCTTCAGGCGACAAGGATCTAAAGTAGTTGTTGAAATGGAAAATCCTGATGCTGCTCAAGAAGTAAGTTACTCCTTCGCATGTTTCTCAATAATAAATACATATCCGATTTCTTATTTTGCTGATTATTTTCAGAGAGAGGTAGTTGAGCAGCTGCTGCTGGAACCCAATGCAAACCAAGCGATCATCTGTGATAACCTCAAGAGGGTTTACCATGGAAGGGATGGAAACCTGACAAGCTTGCAGTCCGAGGTTGTCTCTTGCCCTACCTAAAGGCCAGTGTTTTGGAATGCTTGGCCCGAATGGAGCTGGAAAACATCCTTCATCAGCATGGTACAGTGACATGATGTAGCACCTTAATTTTCTGAAAATATTAGGCAACATGATGGACAACTTGGTGACATGTTTCCCCCCTCAGATGATTGGGCTCATTCCACCTACATCTGGCACTGCTTATGTCCATGGAATGGATATAAAGACCGATATGGATGGCATCTACACAAACATGGGTGTATGCCCACAACATGAGTACGGCCTTGCTCCAAAATCATCCTTTTTTTTTAATCTCTCCATTGCAAACTATATTGCCATATCTGCTGACACTCTTTGTAATTATAGCTTACTTTGGGAAACATTGACGGGAAAGGAGCATCTATTGTTTTATGGGAGACTAAAGAATCTTAAAGGCACTGAGTTAATGAAGGTATAGTTCCGCAAGTTGCATTTCTTCGAGTCAATATTGTTGTGTATGGCTTATATATAATAAGGTAAAAGGAAAGGACTATGTCCGGAAAGTGGGACCGCAGTATACACTTTTCGGACCCAACCCTACAAGGTGGGCTGAGGGTGCGGGGGCGAAGCCTCCTGCGGTACGGATTGTGAGTCTAAGTCGGACATGTAATCAGGGTATAAATATATAACGCCGACCTTTTGTAACTCTAATCAGAAAGAAAAAAACTCCTCATACGGACAGAGCCGCCGCGATTCGGCTCCCGAGGACGTAGGCTTTGCCGAACCTCGTAAATGTGTTTGCTGTGATTGTTCTCTCGTGCAAAGAGCTATCGCCAGTTCCAACAAATATCTATTAGTCACCTTCTATGTAAAATAGTCTGAGTTGTTCAGTACGACATGTTCACTTATTCTATCTTCCAGTAACTATTCAAATGATTATATACATGGATACACATCAATATTTGAATTGACAAATATGTGTACTGTCAGGCAGTTGATGATTCTCTGAAGAGTGTTAACCTATTTCATGGCGGTGTTGGCAACAAGCAAGTGGGAAAATACAGTGGGGGCATGAAACGAAGGCTTAGCGTCGCAATCTCGTTAATTGGGGACCCCAAAGTACTACTATGATTTCTGTTTATGTTTTCAAATGTACAGAATATAATGGATTCTGCAGCTGAAAAATGCATTATATTTTTAGGTTGTTTTCATGGATGAGCCGAGCACTGGACTAGATCCAGCATCAAGAAATAACCTGTGGAATGTTGTGAAGGAGGCAAAGAAAAACCGTGCCATCATTCTTACAAGTATTGAATTTTTTCTAATATTCTCTTCATTGCTTATATAGACACAATAATGGTAAATCATCAAGCGATTTTTTCTACAGCACATTCAATGGAGGAGGCTGAAGTACTATGTGATAGACTCGGTATTTTTGTGGACGGTGGTTTCCAGTGCCTTGGAAATCCAAAAGAGGTAATTTACCTATTTACCTGTATCAAGCACATAACTGCACTTTTGTCTAACAGTCCTACTTTATTAAATACATGCAAATATTTTTCATTGCAATATTTTGCAGCTGAAAGCTAGGTATGGGGGCACCTACGTCTTCACGATGACAACATCTTCAGAACATGAACAGGATGTTGAGGAGCTGGTTCACCGCTTGTCACCAAGTGCAAACAGGATATATCATATATCAGGAACACAGAAATTTGAGCTGCCAAAGCAGGAAGTAAAGATAGCAGACGTTTTCCATGCAGTTGAGAGTGCAAAGCGCCGGTTCAGCATTAGCGCTTGGGGCCTCGTCGACACCACCTTGGAGGATGTCTTCATCAAGGTTGCCAAGGGAGCACAAGCGTTCAGCGTGATCGCATAAATAGTATGTTGGATTTATATGTGATTATTTTTACATAGCACGGAGCTTGAGGTGTATATTTAGTATAGTAAAGTTGTATATGTTCAGTTTTATACATTTAGCAAATACAGATGTACTCTATTCATATTGTCATTGTTAGAGATATATATGTATAGTGTGTTATTCTCCATTGTTATAAGGGGTTCTTTGCATATTCACCACATGTACTTGTGTATATATACTGGCCCATTGGCCCCCATATTGAATACAAGCGCTATTCATAACATGGTATCAGAGCGAACCTAGGGTTTTCGTCGCTCCGCTTGTCGCCGCCGCCGCCGCCGTCCTCGGATCCAGGTGGTCGTCGCCTTGACGTCATCTTGACGTCTCCCGAACGGAGAAGCCGCCTCCGCCTCGGCTTGAGTCGGCCGCCGCCGCTCGTCGCTCCTTCGGCTTCCTCCTTCCCGTCGCTTGGATCGTCCGAGAGGGTCGCCGCAGCTCCACCCGTTGTCGCCGTCGCTCGGCGGGCGCTCGCTCGTCTCCTCCCGTAGCTCCACCCGCCGGCGGGAGCGCTCCACCGCCGCCACCGTCGCCGCCGCGAGGCGCCACCATCGTCTGCAGGCTTCCTCGGTGGCTGCCGCTCTCACCAAGTCGCTCTAGGGGCGGAGGCGACCACGGCGTAAGCCTACGCCGCTCCTCGCCGCCGCCGCGCGCGCTCGCCCGCGCGCCGCTACCGAGGCGCCGCTGGCGGGAACCCTAGTTTCCCGTGCGCGCGTCTGTGCCGAGCCGCGTGGGCTTTGCGACGGGCGAGCCGATTAAAGAAAAGCAAAGCGGAAAAAGCGTGGTTCTAACCGCGGCGTCCGGCGCGCTGTTAGACCGTTGTCTGATCGCCGCGCCGTCTAGCGCCGCCTACCAATGGGCACCGTTTCCCTCCTCATTGCCGGTGATCTTGATGGTGTTAACTACACCGACTTTGTGTCTCACATGCGCATCCACATGCGTGGTCTTCGTCTCTGGGCGTCCTCTGCGATGTTACTGTCGCCTTGCCCTACACCTCAGCGGCCAGCCTCGCTGTTGCGTTGCCCCAATGAAACAAAGGCTGCTGCTGAGACGCTTCGCCTTGCGATGATGAGGCTATCTCGCCTACCGGGAGGCTCGGATTTCTACAAGGATTGCGACCGCCTACACTCGGTGAGTACGCAGCGACGGCCTCGGGCTACTGCTGTCCTCATCGCCGATATCTAGCCTCGGTTCTCTTACGAGGTTGTTGGACTCCCTCGCTTTCGGATGTGGACTCACCTTCGTCGGCGCTCACGAGCCCTCGGTGATGCTCTCTACTTGTCCGTGGTCGCAGAGCACTCTCTTGCGGTGATGCTCTGTTGGCGCCTTTACGCTCGAGCTCTGCATGCGGCGTCGGTGGACTCTCTCCGCCTTCTGTGTTGTCGCTCTGTCGATCTTTGCCTAGTGTACATCGACACAGGTTTCAGCGGATCTCGAGTTCCTTACTGCGCCGTCCCGAGTTCGGAGCGGCGTGCCCGGCTCCTTGCATGCCACCCTCGTGTCACTCTCACGGAGGCCCTTGCGAGATCTGGCGGAGGGACTACTTTGAGTGGTCTGGCTGCTGCCACTCCCCTCGTGCTCGCCCGCTCGCCCACTGCTACAGCGCTCCACGCTTGACTGCCCCCTCCGGCTACCACAGATGGTGGTGGCGCCCTCCATCCGGCGGTAGTCGTCCTCACTGCTCCTCGCAACAAGGTCGGCCACATTGAGTCCCGGTGCTATAAGAAGCGGCATCTTTCTGCCGTTCTTCTACTAGCATTGGCTGGTGCTTCTACATCGGCGCTGCATCGACTTCTTGGCAGATTTCTCTCCGGCGGGAGATAGCGGACTTCGATGCATGCTTGCCGCTTGAGTTCTCCTCGGCGAGTTCTGCGGGCTCTGCTACGACTCTTGGGCCGAGAAACCACCTCCTACGATCAGTACCTCCGTGGATTCTTGATTCTGGAGCATCTTTTCACATGACTCCTGATTCTTCCATTCTGTCTTTCATTACATCCCTTGATTCTCCTATCAGTATTCTTACTGCTGATGGTACATCTCTTTCTTTCTCTAGTCGAGGACCTCTTAGCAACTCATCTTTTCATGTTCCTTACATTGCTTATGTTCCTCGCCTTACCATGCGACTTCTTTCTGCTGGGCGATTCACGATCTTGGTTGTCGGTCATTCTCAACTTTGACACTTGTTGTGTTGGGACCGCCACGGGAGCTCTCGGTTGGTTCGGCCTCGGCGCCTTGACTCATAGAGTCTCTGGGAGCTTGATTGGCTTCACCTTCCTTCCGCTGCTACCGTTCTTTGCGGTCTCTCGGCTTCTACCACGCCGCCTACCGGCTCTTTCCAGCGGTGGCATCACCGTCTTGGTCATCTGTGTGGATCTCGTCGTGCGTCTTTGGTTCATTCGTTGTCTTACGGGTGCATCTCGGAGATGTGTCTTTAGATTGTCGGGGTTGTAAGTTAGGTAAGCAGATTGACTTCCTTATCCTCATAGTGAGTCGGTGTCTCAGTATCCTTTTGATCTTGTTCATTCGGATGTTTGGGGTCCGGCTCCGCCGTTTGAAAGGGTCATCGATATTATATCATTTTATAGATGATTTTCTCGTCACACTTGGATATATTTCATGTCTTCTCGTAGTGAGGTCTTATCTATCTATAAACAATTTGCCACTATGGTCCATACACGTTCTCCACCCCTATTCGTGTCTTTCGTGCGACTCATTGGCGAGTACCTCTCTCGTTACTGCGCGACTTCCTTCTTGGCGAGCGGTACTCGCTCGATTTTCTTGTCCCGGTGCTCATGCTCGAATGGTGTCATTGGCGCAAGTATCGTCATCTCCTTGAGGCGGCTCGTGCGCGATGATTGCCGCCTCTATTCCACCTCACTTTTGGGGCGAGGCTGTTTCACTGCCACCTATCTCGTTAACATCCACCCTCTTACGCTCTTGAGTGCGATTCTGTTGGCGTCTTTGTAGTCTTCTTCGACTACTCTGTCCCAAATCTGTTTGGCTGCGTTTGCTATGTTCTCCTCGCCTCGAGCGTACCAAAACTGGCCTTTCGATCTGTTGAGTGTGTCTTTACGGGATCTGATCAGAGAGCACAAGGGATATCGATGAGGACATCCCTAACTTGGATACAACCGCCTACACACACAGCTGATCCACAACCAATGTTACAAGGACCAATTACTCGAGCTCGTGCTGCCAACTTAATCACCGGTGAATTCGTTCATAGGGTTATATATTCGAGAATAGATAGCTACCTAATGCAAGTGATTTAATTGTGCTTAGGAACATGGGAAAGGACCAAGGAGAGGTATGTGGAGTCATGGACAAGCATAGGAGGCATAATGGAGGACATCACGTCACTTTGGGTCCGAGCCAAGCAAGAGTTCTAGTTGGGCTCGTTCTGAATTCGAGTTCGGACTACTGCGACAGCACTAAGTTCAAACGGCCGTAACTTCTTCATACGGACTCCGTTTGGGACGTTCTTGGACTTCATTGAAAGCTTATCAAGTCTACTTTCCAATGGATCCAACCCCAGCTTCAAATTCCAACTGAGATGGACACAATAAACAAAACAATCCACGTCTATTTTTTTTGCCGAGTCAAAAAGGGTGCTGCGCCACCTCCTCTTGGGCCCATGGGCCTTGTAACCCTAGGGGCGTGCGTCCACTTCTCTGGCCGCCACCCCTGGTCTTCTTCCCATATAGGAGTCGCCGCCCCTCTGGCTAGAACTCGGATTTCGTTGAATTTAGGTTTAGCCATTGTGCAAACTTCTGTTCTTCAGTTATGTCGGACGACCACCTGTCAAGACAGCCTTCGGGATTCCACTTTTTGTTTTCAATACCATCTATACTACAATCTTATTCGCAATATCAGATTGCATACATCTTATTCTTGCTAGTTCTTCGATTGCTCGCGAGGAATTGAACCTCGTGTTGAGTTGATCGCTTCGGCCACGGTCAATAACGTCGCGAGTTGGTTCAACGATTGCTAAAGCGCGGCGTTGTCGTATGGTTGTAGTCGGATCGCGAGAGTCACCTCCACCCAAAATCGATAGTTATCAATCTCATCGAAAGATCGGGCACCCCGTCTCCATCAATATCGGTCTTGGGATCTGTTGGTGACGGATGCGGATTTCTCGGGATGTGACTTTCGGCGAGTCTCGTCCCTTCTACCCGTCCTACCTCTCCTTTGGTTTGGCTTCCTCTGTGGAGTCTCTGTCCTTTTGACCTTTCGGATACACTATATCGCCTTACCCTCATCCACCCGTCCCCCACGAGTCTCCACATATTCCTCCTGTGGCCTCTCGCCATTGTCGCCGCTTTGATTCGTCTCTGCGGCTCCTCGGGCTCCTCCTACTACACTCGTCGACCTCGTTTTGAGGATCTTCGGATAAGCCATCTTCTCCTGATGTTCTATCTTCTCCCGATAATCCATCTTCCCCTGATGGGTTATCTTCTCCTCGCTACGCTCTCCACGATCGCTAGTCGATTCGGCTTCCTGCTCGTTTTGGTTTTTAGTGCGGCTACTCTTGAGCTTTGTCTCCTATCGGGATCTTGTTACTCATCTGAGTGGCGACATGCTATGGCCGAGAGATTGCTGCCCTCGAGCGTACTGGTACTTGGGATCTTGTTCCTTTTCCATGTCACTCTCGTCCCATCACGTGTAAGTGGGTCTATAAGATTAAGACTTGCTCTGATGGCTCTCTTGAGCGCTATAAGGTGCGTCTTGTTGCTCGTGGCTTCCAGCGAGCATGGTCGTGACTCTGACGAGACTTTTGCTCTGTGGCTCACATGACCCTTGTCGCACTCTTCTTGCGGTGGCGTCATTGCCAGATGCATTTCTCGACTTGATGTCAAGAATGCCTTTCTCAATGGCGAGTTGCGTGAGGAGGTCTACATGCTTCCGCCACCTGGGTATTATGTTCCTGAGGGCATGGTTTGTCGTCTTCGTCGTTCTCTCTATGGCCTTAAGCAAGCCCCTCGTGCTTGGTTTGAGCGCTTCTCCTCGTGGTCCTGCTGCTGGCTTTTCGGCTAGTGATCATGATCTGCGCTCTTTGTCCACACCGTCTCGTGGTGGACTCTTCTTCTTACGTATGTTGATGACATGATCATTACCGGAGATGATTTTGAGTACATTGCCTTTGTCAAGGCTCGTCTTAGTGAGCAGTTTCTTATGTCGGATCTTGGTTCTCTTCGTTACTTCCTTGGGATTGAGGTTACTTCCACTCCAGATGATTTCTTTATGTCCCAAGAGAAGTATATTCGGGATCTTCTTGATCGCACCTCTCTCACTGATCAGCGTACTGTTGAGACTCCCATGGAGCTCAATGTTCACCTCCGACCCTCGATGGCGAGCCTCTTTACGATCCGAGGCTACTTCTCGTCATCTTGTTGGGAGTCTTGTCTATCTTGCACATTACTCGTCCGGATATCACTTATCCGGTTCACATTACGAGTCGGTTCGTATCTGCTCCCACTCGAGTCCACTCGACCACCTTCTTGAGTTCTGCGATACCTTCGTGGGACTATCTCTCGCCGTCTTTTCTTTCCACACGCCATCTCGTTCAGCTTGAGCTTATTCGGATGCTACTTGGGCGGCGATCCCTCGATCGCGGTCTATCTCGCTTCTTGTGTTTTCTTGGTGGTTCTCTCATTGCACGGAAGATGAAGAAAGCGGTGTAGTGTCCGTTAGTCGAGAGGTGAGTTGCGAGCTATGGCTCTCTTGGCATGAGATTGCCAGCTACGGTAGTTACTTGAGGATTTTGGTGTTTCTGTCACTACACCGACTCCTCTTGTCTGATAGTACAAGTGCTATCAGGATTGCCCGTGACCCTGTGAAGCATGAGCTTACCAAGCATATTGGTGTTGATGCTTCCTTTATGCGGTCTTGTGTACATGATCAGGTGATTGCTCTCGGTATGTGCTTTCAGGAGCTTGGATAGCGGATTTCTTCACGAAGGCCCAGACTCGAGCACAGCACGGTTTCTACCTCTCCAAACTCAGTGTTGTTGATCTACCATGAGTTTGAGGGGGGGTGTTAGAGATATATATGTATAGTGTGTTATTCTCCATTGTTATAAGGGGTTCTTTGCATATTCACCACATGTACTTGTGTATATATACTGGCCCATTGGCCCCATATTAAATACAAGCGCTATTCATAATAGTCATATATATGATGTAAGTAAAATTTGCATATTTGTACAATTTTATTCTATTCAATATACATCTTAAACGTTATAAATACCATGCTTAGAAAGCATTGTAGCTATTCTCTCCCTCACTTTGGTTTAGGTCTCTGAGCTCTTTGTATTAGGTCGCTGAGCTCTTCTTTCGGTTTGTTCCTCTTCTTTCTTTGTTTGTATCGTGAATGATCTTTTTATTCTACTTAATAATGGAATGACGTGCAAATCTTTTACGCATTCTTTAAAAAAAGAAAAAAGAAAGAACTGTAGCTATTCTTATTTTTTCTGTGGTACTTTCCACAGTAACATAACTTTGATTGGAATGCTCTTTTATGCTATTCTAAACAAAAAGAGTAAGCCTCTCTGGCTGCTAAACTGAGACCTTCTGTGCTAATTTTATAATGCCTTAATTACAAATGCTCATTTTATTTGGATAGCATTGAAGCACACGTCATGCTATTGCTGATCTTTTTTAAAAAAGAAAAAAAAAAGCAATACCATTCTATTTGAAATAGGATAAAGGCAGACCTCACTTTCTTTATAGAGTGAGATGCTGTGCCTGTGCATAAGGTCTGATTATTTAGTTATTATTTTAAACCTTTGTCAAAAACTGGAGCTTCTAGTCAAAGTTGGAACTGCAAGGAAAATAGCATAGGATAATGCTCTATCTGACTAATTTATTCCGTTCGGCATTTCAGATGCTGTGAGCTTGTACAGTTAACAAGTGAAATATTTTCTTTGTTTTTTATTGCGTTGGTTCCAACCACAATGATAAACTATTGCCATCAGCAAATGAACAGTAAGCTTAATTATCTTTGGGGATTACAAAACAATCATTTGCTACCCTTGAGAAACAAGCACCTCAAAGTTTCATATTTAAGAATCCTTTGAGCATAACATCTATAGTTCCGTCCTCTTTGAACTAGTACGGCACTGTACAGAACAAAGGTCCAACAACATATCATCTTGGAATTCATTATTAGGTTTATGCTATAAAAACAAAATTAAATTGATAAATTGTCGAGACCCGAATATGCAAATCTCGATCATCTGTGTATACTGCACTAGTCAAAGACCACACTAGTGCATACAGTGGCAATATATATGAAATATCATCCATATGTACGAATATAAGACTAAATAAGTATTTTATTAATAATACCTTGTGATTCAAAGTTTCACAATTGTCACTCAAGGTGACTATAACAACTAAACTGCCCGGAAACTTCATGGGTAACTCCAATGTGTAGCTCATGACTTATACCCACAAACAATCGATTGTGGTAGCGTAATCTAGTTCTCGTAATCCTTGTGGTTCTTCCTTGACAAAGAGTTGATCGTAGATGACATCTTTGCCTTTAAGTAATTGAGCAAAATTGTGTAATAGAAAGAATGAGTATATGGAGTACTCGATAAGTTTGTGCACACAAAATACAATTATAGATACAAGACTTACAAAGGATGGCTGATATGTCTTATTTTTGCATAAAGCAATAACTTGAATTTAAATACAATAAATAGATTAAAAGCATATTTGAGAAATGATAATAAATAACTGTTAAACCAATGATAGCCAAAATGAATAGATTGGCGAGGCATCACCCTACACGAACTACAAACTCATCAAACCACTGGACTCACCAACGCTAGCTTCAGATCCAATTGCTCTGGGTAATTCGATGGAGACGATTTGGAACACGTTTTGACGCGTATGGATCTGGTGGATATGTGACGACGCGTTACACCGAGTCCATTGCGCACGTGGCTGAGGAGTCCGGAGGAAGGCGATCCAGTACCGCTCGACAAGTGGGACCTTGGGCTGCGGTCAAGAGAAGCAGAGAAGAGAGAGGAGGCGGGTAGGTGTGGTGGCGAGTTGGGCGGTGGGATAAAGTGATAGGATGGGCCAGCTAGGGCTTGGGCGAAGTGAGGTGATGGGCTTCGGTCCAAGAGGAAGAGAGAGCAATATGGGCCGGAGAGAGATTTGGGCCACGAGTCTTCCAGTGATTTTTAAGTAGTTGTTTGTTTTTAGAAAAATACGAAAAATTCAAATGAGCTAGGAAAAATAGAAAAGGAGCTCGGAAAATTTCAATAAAATTCCATACCATATATTGGAACCAGGGGAACGCACTTAAATTAGTTTGGGATTTAAAAAATATTTTTTATTCATATTAAATCGTTTTATTTTCTGAAAATTCAATTTAAGCTTTAATTAATTTAAGAAAAGTCCAAATGGTTATTTTAACTTAGAAATTTTCAAAAATACACGAAAATTGGGGCGTTTCATAAATTGCACTACCACATCAGTCTCATAGATATAAGAGTATGCAAACATCTAAGTTATATAATATGCTTAGGATGGTTTGGCACATGTTGTAAGAAAACATGTGCCATTCTGTTCCTTCTGCTCCGGTTCAGATCTGAAATTCTGAATTAAATGGAAGCTGCTCTGAATTCTGAAGTAAGATACTGGTAATTATTTTATGTTGGTAAGTGTGCTTTGCTTTGATCCATCTTTGAATTTGCAATCACCAAGGACGATTTGATCATTCTACACTGATCCCTTTCGTTCACAGGAAGATATGGCATTGTTGATGCCTCGATGGAGTGGCATATGAAACGGAGATAACTCCGAGGTAAGTAGTACACAAGAACATATAACATTCTTTTTCCTACCAATGAGATGAGCAGACTTTTATGTCACTACTCTTGCGTAACAGAACAGCAAAAAATATAATAAATATAAGGAAAAGGGGATCTTTTACTGATACGTTACACTCTTGAAGGATGAGTCATGAGAAGTACTACAGCCACAAAAATTAATCCAGGATTCTCGCCGTCTGATTCTCAGAAAGTGCTACTCCTCATAATGTCACTCTCACTCCGTCGATACTACCGTTCTATGTGAAAAGCGATGAGCCCAAAGTTTGTTTCCATTCCTTAATCCGGTTCTCGTCTTGTTGATATCTCAGCGTGAATTTAGATAACTCTCAACTGAACTCTAAAGCAAAAAAGTTGATAAGTTAAAAGCTGAAGAGAGAATTTTGCATTGATAAGGCTCTCTGCATCTGAAATCTCCAAGCTTAGGATTGTTAGAATAGGACTCTTGTATATAGTTTCCTTATATGTATATGGCAACCTCCCTTTTGTACTCCCTATATATATTGCCCATTGGACCTCTTGAATAGATGAACACATTATTCATATCATGGTATCGAGCTAGGGCTAACCTAGCTCTCCTTCCACGCCATCGACCGCCACCACGTGTTCTGGTCATCCGCGTTCCGGGCCCAGCCGAACCGAGGCTCTCCGAGCCTCCGTCGCCACAGCTTCTGCCGCCATTGTTCCTTCGCGCCGTCCGGCCGAGCATTGCTCTGAAGAACGCGCGCGCGCCGAAGTCGCCGCTCTGGCGCCAGCGCGCCGCGCGTCGCCGTTCTGAGTCGTGCGGCCGCCGCCGCGGTCGCCCATCCGGTTGCCGTTGCGCTTGAAGCCGCGCCGCCGCCGAGGCGGCGCCGCCGCAAGCCGGCGAGGGCGGCGTTGCGCTTGGAGCGGCGCGCTCTGAGGGCGATGCGCCGCTTGGGCCGGCGCCGCTGCGGTGCGTCGACTTGAAGCCGCGCCGCCGAGGGCGACGCCGCTTGAAGCAAGCGGGCAGCCGCCGCTTGCGGCCAGCCGGCTGCGAGCACGCGCCGCCGCTTAGGCCAGCGCCATTGCGGTGTCGTCGACTTGAAGTCGCTACTCGCGCCCGGTCGGGCTTGCTCGAGCCAGCTGCGTCGTCGGCCTCTCGGCGCCGCCGCACGCCGCTTTTTGTGGGGAACCTAGTTCCCCGCGTCTCTGTTGCGGGCTTTTCGGTGTGGTGGCCCACTTTTCTAGTGTGTGGCCCACAAAAAAACTAAAAAAGCGTTGATCTAACGCGCATCGTCCAACGCCGCTGTTAGACTCTGTTACCTTGGTCGCGCGCGCGCCTCTGGAGATGGCCGTTTCGTCATTGCGATCTCATTCTCGGAACCAAACTTAATGGGACGAACTACGAGTTGTGGTCTTCACTCATGGAGATCACCCTCGATGGTCTCCGCCTCGGGGACACGTCAGCGGTGCTCGAGCTTGTCCGTTGTCGCGCGGTTGACCTCCTCCCGAACGACCTATACGCACCTTCTCGAAGATGAGGTGCAGCGAGGCGAGAGTCGCCGCCGCGCTGCGATCTTGCGATGAGGCCTTCGGTATGCCATAGGCGCTTTTGGCGGTGTCTTGGCGAGGCGTGTTCGAGCCATCACGGTGGTCGGTGTCGGCGACTCCATCGGCCGGTTATCGTTGGTGCGTGCCACTTGTCGATCGGGAGTACTGCGCGGCGCTACCGCAAAGCGGCGATGCTCAGTTCTTTTCGCTCCGGTGTGAGTTGGGGCGCCGCCGGGCGACTCCTCGTCGGCGACTTCTTAGAGCCCTAGCCAGTCTCTGGCGCCAGCTGGACGAGCTCGCTTCTCCGCTCTGTCAGGAGTGTCATAAAGTGCAGAAGGCGGATCGTGATCGCCTTCGCCTTTATGACTTCGTCTGCCGTCTGCGCCGAGTTTAAGCTTTGTCGGGGGCTCATTCTGAGCCGCTCACCACGGCAAGCGATTCACGAGGCTCTTCGGCGCCGTCGTCTTGAGAGCTTTGTCGCGGGTTAGCGGCCACAGTTTATTCGCGTGCTTGCTACCCCTTCTTCTTCGACTACGCGGTTTCGCCCGACTACGAGATCTTCTCGGTTATGCATTTCGCTCTGCTTTTGCACCAAGCGGGGTTGGTGCAATTATTGCAAGAACGGGCACGACTACGGCGTTGTGCGATGCGCGCGCGAGAACAAGGCACGTGGGCGACCCAAGGGGCGAGGAGGCTCTTCCTCCACGGGAGGGCGGACCGGCATGCGAGGACCTTCTCGAGGTGATTACGTTGGCCGATTACGCCGGGCTCTACGCGGGCTCTCTCACAGCTCGAGCGGAGTTACGCTAGTCTAGCTCGAGCGTCTCCTCCGGTACTTCTTGGGTTACGGACTCGGTGCCTCTTTCCACATGACACGGACTTCACATCTCTCACTTGATAGGACCTCTTGTTTTCCTATCTCAGTTCAAGCGGCCAATGGTACTCCTGCATGCATCGTGATCGGGGCACTCTTTTGTCCATCGACTTTTCATTTCCGGTATTTCTCATGTTCCCGACTTACCATGCGGCTTCTCTCGGTGGGTCGACTCACCGATCTCGGTTGTCGGGTTGGTTTTGACTCTCACTGTTTTGTTCAGGGACCGAGACGAGGGCGGTACCAGGATTTGGTTTGGCGCCGTGAGGATCGTCGGTCTCTACATCCTGATCGCCTCCACCTTCCGTCCACTTGGTTGCTCTGTCACCTCTACGACTACTTCCACCGCCTTCTTTCGCCACCACCTCCGGAGTTTTTGCGATGGCATCACCATTTAGGTCACTTGTGTGGGTCCCGCCTTTCTTCATTAGTTTGTAAGGGTGTTCTTGGACGTGTTACTGTTGACACGACCATGTTTTGTTAGGGTTGTAAGCTGGGCAAGCAGCTATAGCTTCCTTATCATTCTAGTGAGTCCTTGTCTTCTCGTCCTTTTGATTTAGTTCATTCAGATATATGGGGACCTGCGCCTATTATCTCTAAAGGCGGGCATAAACTTTATGTGATCTTCATTGATGATTATTCCCACTTTACATGGATTTTTCCTATGTCTAATCGTGGTCAGTTTCTTGCGATCCATCGTAGCTTTGCAATGATGGTTCGTACTCGGTTTGATTCTCCCATCCGTACTTTTTTGTGATTACTGTTGGCGATCTTGTTACGGCGCTTTTAGACGGTTTCTTTACGGCGGGCACTCTTTACGATCTTATTGTCTGGTGCCCACTCGAGAATGGGGTTCTTGAGTGCAAACATCGTCATCGATTGAGGCGCCGCACTCTTCTCCTTGCCTCTCACGTTCCACCACGATTACGGTGAGGTTGTTTCTACGGCTGCATATCTTATCAATATGCAGCCGTCCACTGCTCTTAAGGGTGTCAGTCCTATAGAGCGCCTCTACTCTCGAGCCCCCCAGTACACTCACCTTCGTGTTTTTGGTTGTACTTTCTTTGTTACATTGCGGCCTCGTGGCGCACTAAGCTGTCATTGTCGGTTGAGTGTGTGTTTCTTGGTTATAGTTCTGAGCATAAGGGTTATCGCTGCTGGGATCCTTCTGCTCGACGGATCAGGGTTTCACGAGACGTTGTCTTTGACGAATCTTGACCTTTCTTCTATCGAGATTCGGCTCCTCCTGTTTCCACCATTGAGTCGATTTCGTGGTTGTCTCTTTCTGACTCTTCGCCCATTTCTCCACTGTCACAGTCTTCTTCTAGTCTGTCCCCAGTGGTTCCATACAATACCTTCGCCTCAGGCTGCCTCTGCAGCACCGCCTCTTGTTCCTGTACCACCACCGTCTCGTTTCTCTGGTATTCACTACTCCGGGCGTCCTTGTCCTTTACTGTCTCCTCTCACGGTATCTTGCCGACACCCACATCGATCCTCCTAATGATGTTCCTCGTTCGTTCTTCGTGACCGGACATCCCTCCGACCTCTGATCGTCTTGGATTTGCTCGATAGCTCATGCTCTCTCTCATCGAGCCTAATTCTTATCGTGAGGTGCTCCTCATTACGAGTGGCGACTCGCTATGCGAAGGAGCTTGATGCTCTTGACGTCGGAGACTTGGGATATTGTACGACACACATGCATGCTCGTCCGATCACGTGCAAGTGGGTGTACAAGATTAAGACCGATCGATGGTACTATCGGCGCTACAAGGCTTGTCTTGTGGCTCGCGACTTCCGCGAATCTGATCGTGACTACGACGAGACTTTTGCCCCTGTTGCCCATATGACCACTGTTCGCACTCTTGTTGCTGTTGCTTCTGTTCGCCGGTGGTCTATCTCTCAGCTCGATGTTAAGAATGCCTTTCTTAATGGTGTTTTGCATGAGGAGGTCTACATGCGACCACCACACAGGTATTACATTCTCGATGGGCATGTGCATGCGTCTTCGTGCGTGCTCTTTATGGCCTCAAGCGGGCTCCTCGTGCACGGTTTGCGCGTTTTACCTCAGTGATTACTGCTGTCGGTTTCACTGTCAGTTTCCACGATCCTACTCTTTTTGTCCATATCTCATCTCGGGGTAGGACACTGCTTCTTCTGTATGTTGATGACATGCTCATCACTGGTGATGATTCCTCCTTCATCACATATGTGAAGAAGCACCCGATGAGCAATTTTTGATGGCGATCTTGGTTCTCTTACATACTTCCTTGGGATTGAGGTCTCTTCCATGCACGAGGGCTACTACCTCTCCCAGAAGTATGTCCGGGATCTTCTTGACCGGTGCAGTGCGTGACACTCGCCACTGAGGCTCCCATGGAGCTATCCCTCCAGCTTCGTGTCACTGATGGCGATCCTCTTGAGGATCCTACTCGATATCGTCATCTTGTTGGGAGTTTGGTGTACGTTGTGAGCACTCGTCCTGATATTGCTTATGTTGTTCATATCTTGAGTCAGTTCATGGCTCGTCCTACCCATCTTCACTACAATCATCTTCTTCGTGTTCTTCGCTACTTGCACGGGACCATATCTCGTCGTTTGTTTTTCCCTAGCTCCACCTCACTACAGCTTCAGGCGTACTCTAATGCGACCTGGGCTAGTGATCCTTCTGATCGTCGTTCTCTTTCTGCTTACTGTGTTTTTCTTGGCTCCTCCCGATTGCACGGAAGACTAAGAAGTAGCTGCGTTTCCGTTAGTGCGGTGAGTTGAGAGCTATGGCGGCGATGACAGCGAGAGGTTACTTGGTTGAGGTGGTTACTTGCGATTTTGGAGTGTCGTGATGGGACCTCGACTCTTTTGTGCGGCGATGCAGTGCTATCGGTGTTGCCGGGACCCGTGAAGCATGAGCTCACCAAGCACATTGGTGTGGATGCTTCATACACTCGCTCACAGTGCGGGAGAGTACTTGCTTTACGTTTGTGCCATCGAGTTACAGTTCTTGACTTCTTCACGAAGCCACAAACTAGAGCACAACATTTGTATTTTCTCTCCAAACTCAGTGTGTGTGATCTCCATGAGTTTGAGGGGGGTGTTAGAATAGGACTCTTGTATATGGTTTCCTTATCTGTATATGGCAACCTCCTTTTTGTACTCCATATATATATTGCCTATTGGACCTCTTGAATAGATAAACACATTATTCATATCAAGGATTAATGACTACATATTATATATCACCCATAGACATGTGTCCCCAGACAGATGTCATTGTTGAACTGTCCTTCTGTAACTGCTGTTTTTTCAGTTACTGCTCGGTGAGCAAAACAATGCAGGCGTAACACCCGGCTGACTTAAGGGCTGCAGCATTGAGTGAAGCACAAGTTTCTTGAGGTGAAAACCATGCACTTACCATGGAATAACTGAAGCTTCATCAGTAATCCTCTGTGTTTTGTGTTGCCCTGTGCTGTGCCTGCCTGATACCCGGAGAGCGTAGTATGCGTGATGATCACGCCGGACGGCGCGCGCGACGAGCTGCCACGCTGATCTAAGTCAACTTCTGCACACTCCAATACTGCTTCTATATCAGGAGGTAGAGTGCTATGTGGCATGTGCTGCCAAATGCTGAGATTTTTGCTGTCCCTTGCTTGGTTCAGACTTGCAGTGGGCTGATCACTTCTTGTTCTTTCTGTCGTTTTTGATCTGTCAGAACTCATAAGTCACACATATGGGATCTGGTCGCGTGCGTGGGCTTGCAAGATTTTGCAGACAGGTCCATGCCCTCCTCCTCAAGAACCTCTCTTTCCAGGTAATTTGCAGCGAACTACATATCAATTCATATAACTGACATGAAATTACGACATGGATTGGACTAGAGCAAGATAACGGCCACAAAATTTCACTTGTTTTGCTAGATTCTTAATCACTGTTCTTTTCAGTTATTTTTATTTTGGACTGAAAATACATTTGATTCTCGAGATGTTGCTATCAAGTAACATCAAGAAATGCTAATTGTTCATGTCCTTTGATTATGATGTGCAGAGGAGGAACGCGAAGACCAACGCTGCGATCGCCGCATTCCCGGTCCTCCTCTGCGTGCTCCTCGTCACGATCCAGAATGTGATCGACCACGAGCTGGACAGGCCCCCGTTCCAGTGCGGCTGCGCCTGCGTGAGCTTCGACAGCCACACCGGGGCCTGCGAGGAGGAGTGCGGCATTCAGCACTCGACGAGCACTCAGGCACAAAGCTGCCCCGTGCTTACGCCGCCGAGGTGGCCGGCGCTGGTGCAGGTGCCTGACACTCAGACCCGTGCCTTGACGTCCGTGCACCCCACGCAGTGCAACGCGTTGGAGTCGTGCCCAGTCGCCGTGCTCATCACCGGGCATAACCGTCGGCTATCTGAAGGTAGAATGATTAAAGGAACAGTGCAAATGTTGCGTTTTATGTGGAACTCTCCTGTATTTTGGTGCTACTTGATTTGTTCTGACTGAATTTTGACAGGTCTTGGAAGGCGACTGTTCCCAGCTATGCCTCCTTCAGACTTTGTTGACATGTCTGAAACTATGAATTCTTCGGTCTATCTTAACGAGCTCTCAAGAATAGTCTGTGTGAGTTGTTTGATCCGTGAGATTTTATCGAAAGTTTCAGTACTTTTGTGGGTATTGATGGAGGGAATGACATGGAATTTCTCCTTGCAGGGTTCGAGCACATTGCCCGCGCATGTGATATTCATAGAGAGCCTGGTCTTGTGCCCAACGGGACCTTATATGTGGTCCAACCTAAGTGTTTATTGCCTTCACACAATATCTCAGGAAATTCTGATGGAATGCCACTTGAACTTGGTAAAATATTTTTTCTTGCATATGAAGATGCGTGTTTTTCCTGCATGAAGTTTTAGCATGCAGTGTTTACATCCCTGCATTTTTGTTCTTCTTATGCAGATTGTATGTACAATAACTACCTTCATTCCTATCTTCTTTGTGAAATGGAACAGATGTGCAGTGTGTTCAAGGTTTGCCATTGTGGTGCGAGAATTCATCGGTGATAAATCGTCATTTGTTCAAGGGTTATAAGGGTTCGAATAAGAGAGAAGATCAAACGAATTCCTCGCTGGTAGCCTCATCTGAATTTAGTTTTTTCAACTGCATCAATGAAGTGGGAGCTCTAGTTCTTTGTTGAGCAAATATCTTATTTTAGGATACATTTTTGCAGGTTATGACTTTCTTGATACAAACAAGGGAGCTTCCATGTATACATTTGGTACAACTCCACCTTCAGCAGGGATAATGGACACCATTCCATGACAGTTTTGCGTGTTGCACGGTTGGTTAATATGGTACTTATACTTTCCTGAAAATTGTTAGTATGTAATTTACTTTTGGAATGAGGAATAGATTAAGCAATAAAGTAAAATTAGTTGAAGTAAAAAGACTTAACCAAGAACTGGTCTACTGTACCCCCGCTGTTTTCCCTCCAAAAGAAACCTGGCATACTGTAGCAAAAATGGCACATCTTTTACAATAACTCCTATCAACCGTGCTGATTTTGGTTGCTGAATGGATCTGTCTGCCAATTGTTTCAAGTTTTCTGTTCCCTGAAAAAAGCATGTCAAGCTTTCTGATGATATCTACCAAGGCCGACCTTAATTTCATCACTACCTACTACTACTACTACTACTACTACTACTAATTATGCATCTGCACTGTAGGCATCCACTGCATATCTGAAGCTTCTTCGAGGAGAGAATGCAGACATGCGCCTAGAATTTTTGAAAGAGATGCCCAAAGCTGCAATTAAAATCAGGCTGGATCTCACCACTCTCCTTGATGCACTGTTCTTTACATGGACGGTTCAACTCCTCCTTCCAGTGAGTTAATTCGATTTTCCTCCATAATCCCTTACTAAGCTATATCGAATTCATATGTAAGTTATTGACGAATTTAGTTCAATTGTTTTCCAGGTAATATTGACATACCTTGTTTATGAAAAGCAGCACAACCTAAGACTAATGATGAAAATGCATGGGCTAAAGGATGGACCATATTGGCTGATATCTTATGCCTACTTATTGGCCCTTTCAGTAGCTTACATGATGTTCTTCGTGATATTTGGCTCATTTATAGGTAGTAATTAACTCCAAGTTGACGAAATTCAAAGTTCAGTACAAGCAATAAGCTGTTAAATCATGCAAAGAACTCTCCTTGGTTTTGCAGGGCTCGATATCTTCAGATTAAATAGTTACTGCATACAATTTGTATTCTATTTCATCTATATCAACCTTCAGATTGTGCTCGCCTTTCTGCTTGCGTCTTTCTTCTCATCTGTCAAGACTGCTAGTGGTCAGTAAATCAAACCTGCTATTTCCTCAATTCTGTGGCTCTTTGGATGGCCTAATCTGGATCAAGCTTTTCTGTGTTACAGTAATTAGTTACATTTATGTCTTTGGCTCTAGCCTTCTTGGAGAAGCGCTGTTGCAGTTGTTCATTGAGGATGCTACCTTCCCAAGTAAGTATTTCACTGCAAATTCTTCTAAACTTTTCGATTCTGCGACTGATTTCATTGAATGCTCATCAAGTACTATTGTTTTACTTGTTTAGGGCATTGGCTTGTGACAGTGGAGCTTGTTCCTGGGTTCTCACTCTACCGAGGAATTTATGAGTTAGCAGAGTATGCATATGCAGGAAGCCAAATGAGGAAGTCCGGAATGCAATGGGGGGATTTGAATGACCCGGTCAATGGGATGAAAGATGTTTTGGTTCTAATGTCTATAGAATGGATACTTCTGCTTCCTGTGGCATTTTTATTGGATCATAGACCTGCATGGCGTCCTTTATTTCTCTTTGGATTTCTGTCAACGAAGCACTCATCACCATCATGGATACCAGACAAAGTGAAGCAGAGATCCAGGAGGGTCTTTGTTGATATGGCAAAGCCTGATGTTTTCCTTGAGGTTAGTTAAGCATATAACTGAGCTATTTAATAGGGAGACAATTATAAATTGTTCTTCAAAATTTTATTTTCAGCGCAAGGTGGTGAAACGATTACTAAAGGAAATGGACACGAGAATATGATCATCTGCCATAATCTGAAGAAAGTATACCGTGGAAAGAATGGGAACCCTGACAAATTTGCTGTTAGAGGATTATCACTTGCTTTGCGGAAAGGGCAGTGTTTCGGAATGCTTGGTCCCTAATGGGGCAGGAAGACATCCTTCATCAACATGGTGGGTGACAATTCATAGTGTACTTGTGCTTGTTTATGCTTGTGTTGTCGGACTAGTTTTTAGACAGAGTGATCATATGTTATTGATCACATTAACATTTCAGATCTCTCATTGAGTTCTCATGGAGTTTCTCTCATTCTCATTGTTTCCTCATGGTGCAACAATGTTAACATACTAAAGTCTGCAATAAGGCATTTTACACTACTTATGGGCTTTTACATGCAGATGATTGGGCTTGTGGCGCCGACTAATGGAACTGCTTACATACATGGAATGAATTTGAGAAAAGATATGAATGAAATATATGCAAACATTGGTGTATGTCCACAGCACAGTATGATCACAACTGACCAGTCTAGCATTTTCTTCTGAAGATGGTTTTGTCAGTGGTGCGATGCCAGCCAAAATTTGTTCTATGTACATATGCAGTTTGCTTTGGGAGACTCTGACAGGAAGAGAACATCTAATGTTCTATGGCCGAATGAAGAATCTCACAGGTGCTGCTCTAATGCAGGTAGTTTGAAGCCATGAACTACAAAGAACTATGTAAATTAAAATATTGACTTTACAGAGTCTTATTGTAAACTAGTTATGTGATAGTGTACTGCTGAAACTACAGTCTTCTTTTCACTTTTGGTCTCTCCTTTCGTTTTTTTCCACTTATGTTTGTGTACATATTTTTGTTATTTTTAATTATTATTATTACTATATACTGTCTTCTTCCTACTGTTTCCATTAAAAAAACTAGTTTTCTTCCAACTGTGTTTCTCCATTGATACAAATATACACTATAATTCACTTATTTGATCATCTGATGTTTCTTGATCCAGGCAGTCGAAGAATCCCTGAAGAGCCTAAATCTGTTCCACAGCGGTTTTGGCGACAAATCTGTAAGCAAGTACAGTGGTGGCATGAAAAGAAGGCTTAGTGTCGCCATCGCGCTCATAGGCAATCCTAAAGTACTTCCCATAATTCTTCTTCATCCCCTTCCACACAATCTTGAAAAAAAAATTATCCATAACTGTCATCAACTCCGTTGGCATTTATTAGGTCGTTTACATGGACGAACCGAGCACCGGATTGGACACGACATCGAGGAAAGATCTGTGGAATGCCATTAAGCGAGCAAAGAAGGAATGCACCATCATTCTCACTAGTAATCCCCTGTTGTTTTTCAGCTCTGCGTTTTCTTCAACTGTTCAACATCAACAAGATGCTGAAAACTCTGCATGTAAACTGAACACTGAACTTAATTGTCAGCACATTCAATGGAGGAGGCTGAGGAGCTATGCGACCGCGTTGGCATCTTTGTCAATGGCAACTTTCAGTGCCTCGGAACCCCTAAAGAGGTATACACATCAGAGAAAAAACAATGCTAGAGTTCACCTGAAAGTTCAGGTTTTTAGGCATTTCAATGCAGCAGAACATATGACATTGTGAATGCGGCTGAAGGCAAGATACGGCGGCACTCGCGTCCTGACGATAACGACGGCAACGGAGCACGCTGAGGAGGTGGAGCACCTGATCAGCCAGCTCTCACCAAAAGCGGTGAAGATCTACAGCATGTCGGGGACGCAGAAGTTCGAGCTGCCGAAGCAGGAGGTGAGGCTGGACGGCGTGTTCGGCGCGGTGGAGGCGGCGAAGCGCGTGCTCCCGGTGCAGGGGTGGGGCGTGGCGGACACCACGCTGGAGGACGTGTTCATCAGGGTGGCCAGGAGGCGCAGGCCTTCGACGTCCTCTCCTAGCGTGGCCGTAGCCCGGCTTAGCTGCGGTGCCTTGAGTTTGGGCTGGAAAATAATTTCTGGTCTTTCTAAGGTTTGATCTGGAAATTTTAGGGTGGAATAAGGCAAGTGCTATGGTCTTTTGAGATTTGTGTTGGTGGTAGAAGAGTGGTTTGCTAGTTGGCCTATAAGTTTTAGGCTTTATTTGGAAAGCTCAAATTTCTGACCAATTTTCAAGGATAAATTGGGATTTTAGTTCAAAATCTATGGACCAAAAATTTAGACTTTTCAAACAAGACCTTAGGATTTTAAGTCAGGTGGTTCGCTTAGGTTGGAAATGACACTGACCTAGTTGTGTTGAATTGTACAAGTGGCTTACAGTGCAATCAGATCTATCCATCATATGTCAAAAGTGTATATGCCCCGAGATTCTCTGACACTTATTTTAGTGGGGCTGGCCCAAACATTGGTCGGCCTAATTTTATTAATGTGAAGAACGACAGATCAATACAAGGATATTGATGAAAAGGCTGTCTGCAAAGACAAGAGAACATAACATGGGTAAAATTCACACCCTTTAGTTATTTAGCACATGAGCAGCGCCCCAGAATTTCGACGATATGGGTGTGAAGTCAAATGACACATCCATTCAAATGACATAGTATGAAAGTTTCAAATGGAACAAATTACTCTATATATTGCTTTCTTGGTACACAGTGTTGAAGAGGAGATCTTTTGCGCCTTTCGAGCTTGGCACTCCATAAAGAGACTAGGTATTCATTCTTCTTCATGCTTAAGCGTGACACAAATCTACGTTAATTCGTAAATAGAAATTGTAAGTTTGTAACTAAACTAGGCTAAACAAGATCAAGATGGAAAAGATTGTAAAGCAGATGAAGCGGGTATCGACCCGTTTCGGATGCTATCCTGTATGCCCTGATCGATGGAAACTTGCGGTGCATCGACGAAACGCAGGTGGATCACTCGAACTAGTCCTGTCCGAGAAATGCTTTCGGACACTACGACGTCTTGCGAGTATTGATCTGAAGTGAATTGTTCGTATTTTCTCATGAGCTTATGATTTTTAGATGGCGATGTTAGTACATGCAATTTAATATGATCCCTATTCTTTATTGATCCGAGGCAAAAAGTTACGAGTTCAAGACTTACTGTTATAATTAAATAATAATAATTGCTAGCTCTCTTATTTCTCGTCAACTTAAACTTTTGGGTGAATTGGTTGGTGCATATAACTCGATACCAAGATGTGGGATTTGGTCTCGCACCTTGCAAAACGCGTCCCCTGCTGGCTTCCTGACGTTTGCTCGTACAAAACTTCGAATGATCACCGTCTTTCAGCAAAGCTGAAGCAGCTTCTTCCGTTTTCTTTGTCGTCGCGAAACTGCGGCGGAGTTTCCAGGAAAACAAGAACGCTATGGTTTACGGTAAAGAAGTGACAGCTCCATGTGCATCCGTCGCGCGCCGATAGAGTGATGGATAGCAATCAGTAATGGAGCAATTTCGCGCGAGGGCGATGCTCGTGGCTGGCAAGCTCGGGCATGCATTGCATGCAACTGAGACATACATTTATGCGTGATCCAAAGCCAGTGTCAGTGAATTCGTGCCCTCCTTATCCCTATGCGTACACGTGTGTGCAAACACATACACATGTAGTGGTAGGGTCGAGAAATCTCTCCGAAGTGGACGGAACTGCCTCCTAGTCGCCCGGCTGTTGGGCCGCGTAGGCCGGTCGGCGCGCTTGCTTGGGCCGGTTATCGGCCCTCACGCTCGAGTGATTACACAACCATCAGATCGCATGGGTACCAGATGAACGGTCCAGATCCGTCGAGGGCAACCGAGCCCGCAAAACGCTTCGCTAATTGGTTGTTATGCTGACTAGTCTAGTTCTGCGATTTAACCAAAAAAAACTAGACCAGTTCCTCCATAGCGTGCGCACGAGCAAGAACAGCATGAGCAAGTTTGCAACCAGATAACAACCCAATCGAATGCTGCCTTAGTGAATGGCAATCAACTAACCCGACCGAATTATGTCACCATTTGCACATACACACGGATGATCAGGCAAATCTCAAAATTGAACAAGTCTTCAACTAACCTCTGCTCTCGGCGTCGCCCGTGGCATGCCGTTGCTAGGGTTCATCTCCATTCGAATGAAATAAAGGGAGGAAAGAATAGTGTCGAATTGAAACAAAGAGGGTATAACAGGGAAGCAAATCCTCTGCTATTCCGCAATGATGTCACGATGCAGATGTCATAACATTATTTTGTAGCTATCGGAAGTGATGGGTGAGATCGAAATGCAGGTACTATGGTAAACACTATGGCAAAATGCATGAGTAGGCGTTGTTTAGGAATCTGTTGCATCTTTTCGATCCACAGATCCTAGAAAAATTATGGTACAACTCATCCATGACATTTCAATATCGGGGATGTGATCCATAACAGAGAATGGATGTAGGGGCAAAAAGTCTTTTCATGTTGGCTGAGTCATCTTCATGCAGTGTGATGTCACTTATCCGGCATGTATAGTGGATGGACTGAGGTCCTTTTGGTCTGAAAAGAAAATTTTAAAGAACTTAGACTTTTTAAAATTGGGAACGATTCGAAGAGGAACTCTTAAGGATCAAATGGGTTAATTACGAGGAACGTCTTCACCTTTTGTTTTCGTCTCTTTGGGAACCCACTGGCCACTGGGATTGCACCAGTGTTATCGTACGATGATGGATCTCACATTCAGGACCATCTCCATGATCAATTTAAAAACCGATTTGATGTCACACTAAAAAAATACTGGGTTGTACTGCGTGTTGCGTACTTACGTGTTGTATATGTTTTTTCAGGCATGACATGATCTCCATTATTAATATACTATATTATTTTGCCTGAGAATACTATATTACTTATTAAGATATTATATTATGAGTAATTTTATGAAAAATATAATGGTGGCATTACATGACCAATCTAAAATAGTTTTGTATGTATTAGAATTTAAAAGTTTGGAAAATTTAACTGCATATACTTCAAAACTGTGGTATATTATTTCAATCGGAGGGAGCACAAAACGGTATAAAATCCACGCCCCTAGGCGTAGGTCATGAAACATCTCCATCAAAATGGGCTAATTGATGCTGACAAAATCAGCTAATCTTTGTTCCGACCTGGTGACCCTTTGACCTGGGGCAACAGGTTCCATCAATTGATAACAAAAGAATGGCATCATGTAATGCGTGCAGTCTAATCTTAATAAATTTTGATCACTGGTGAAATTGTCATAAAAATACTTTTATAATATTTGCACTTGTATAACTTTTTCGAATATATAATAAAAAATTAGTGGTCAAAGAACACCTTGTTTGCTTTGAAAAGTTAAAAAAACATGGCTCTTTTGTAGTATAATTAGCTGAGAAGAGCGTTGTGAAGCTAAGGTAGCCTCAACCCTAATCGCCTAATCCTATCTACAAGACTTTAAGCCTGGAACGCAGCCAAGATGGTCAGTAGTGCCCATTAATTAAAGTTGTTTTTAACCAAATTAAGAGTTGTTTAGAACTCAAAGAATTCTACGCTAATATACATCTAACCATTGAAACATGCACAACTAAAAAACATACCTCGCAGAAAGATTAAACGAAATCGTCGTAAAAAAATGAACGGAAAGATGAGCACAACTTTTAATTCTCAACGCCTAATGGCATGCGCACGATATTTGCTACCAGAGGTGGATCGCCTGCCTCTGGCGATCGCACGAGCACCACCGTCCATTTTAGATCTAACAATACAGTATATAGCGTTTTTCTGGAAAACCTTGATCCAACGGTTGGGTTGGCAGTATAACCGCACAGGATGCCATCGGCCGGTGACGCTAAGCGAGCGACGCATGAAGGAAATACCAGTAGCCTACTCCTCCGGTCACAAAAATACTATTTTGGATATTGATACGGTCCACATGCAACTCTAACTACTACTCTACATTGCAATCTAATGTACATTTATATAGCTGGTGAAAATTAAAATTTAAAATCTCTATTTTTTCAATACATAATAAAAGACCATACGTCTTCATGGTTTTGTAACCACAGGCTCACGACACTCCATTAGTCGTAAGATTGAGATGTTACATTAGGGATAGCAGTGAACATGATCATATACGCAACCTCAGCCAGTTAGTTGCTCAGAAGAAGCTATGAATGAGTATCTAGATCTAACTTTAGATATATTTCATAGTGTGATGAATGGAACACATGTTATATATGCCATGCCACGCGATGTTACATGATCTAAGCCACTAACAAACAACCACCATACGGTTGAATATCTCAGAGACACTTAACCGCAAAGCGGTTGATACTTCATCAACTATCGCCTCGCTCGACCCGATCGCGGCGCTTCAATGGCGTCTTCTCCAAGAATAGCGCCGACTCTTCAAGTTATTTAAAGATGGAGCACGGATGGAACAAAAACGACCAAGCGCTCTCAGTTAAAACATAGCAATTAGAATAGCAAGCATTACGCTCGGTGTACTGCGAAATTAGTCCACCGTCCGGTGCATAACACCCACTGTAATATCGATTCATATCAATAAAGAGCACTCCTATTTTCTCCCAAAGATCAGTGCTATTTTCCTTTTCTTTATTTCATAAGATCGGTGACTCGATCGTTGGCGGTGCATCTGCGGGGAGAAAGGCACAAATTTTACGAAGAAGTTCTTCGCTCATCAAATCCTCATCCATTCTTCCCTGTAATCGCTCATACGGCTATGTCGGGGAAATAGGGCGAGGAGAATTGGTTCGACCTAGTGGACTACTCCAATCTTGATATGGGCGCATGCATCCACGCCATGCAAGAAAGCGGGATGTCATCATCCTCCTCCTCCACCGGATCATCAATGCGAGACATCGTGAAATCGGCCAGGATGGATGAGATACACGCGCTATGACGATGGCGATTTCCGATGAAGTGTTTCCAACGATTGAAACACCTAAGAACCTCTGCCGTCGGTCGCCGACCGGCGAAAAAGTGACAAAAGTTCAGCCTCGCGCCTCGAAGATTAGTGTACTCTCGATGTGATCATGGTGGCGGTACTCTGCAGCTTCGACAATTCCGAGGCCGCCGAGCATCGATAACGGTGTCGATGAAACCCCAACGGTCATAGGCCAAGTGGGAATCATAAGCTCGGTATCGATCGGCAATTCACCGGATGGTGAGTCCACCACAAAAACCCTCGGGAGGTGTTAATCGCGGCGCTCTCCATCGTGGAAACTCCTTACGAAGCATTAGAAGGCTCCCCATCGGTTGCGATGGAAGCTCGTCGGAAAAGATCATGCTGCGGCCACGAGGTCAATGCGATCGGAGTATGGATCAAGCGTCGTACAATCACGCACTCATTACCTGCCATTACCTATTGATGGAGATGAGTGCGACCGTCAAGCACCAAATGCGGAGTAGCGAGGCGATAGACTTCCATCGGTTAATTCGCTTTATTCTACTCGGCTGCGTGAGAACCCGCAGGACCAGCGGGAGGTCGGAGAAGCTGGGTCATTGAGACACGCTGCTGCAAATCTTCCAAGACCGGTAACCATCGGTTGAATTGGAAGACGACAACTTTTGAGCAGAAAAGATTCGTTTGTTGTGGTAGATTTTGAAACGCATACAATGGAATCCTCGATCGTCCGCCTTAGTAAAATTCACGATACTTCACTTTCACGGTTATCGAGTTTAAAAATGCTAGGGACGAAGAGTCATCATGATTCGAGAGATCGAAAAATGAATTAACGTATGTGATTGGAAATCCTTAGAAGCTGATCGATGAACTCGTTGGAGAAACTAGTCCGCCTACCATGCGAGGTTAAGCACTCGAGTCGAAGATGGCACCAAAACCTTCGGACAGACAAAGAGGCACTACTCGACAAGCGCTTCTTGGGGAAGAGCAAAAATCTTGATCGGGAATGGGACTCGACCCCAAATAGGAAGAGTCGCTCGTCTCCTTCCTCAGAGCAAAACAAGGAGCGTGTCTTTGGTGGCGCCCGGCATGCACGAGTCCCTAGGGAGGTGATCGAGCACATGCTAGCTCTCTGCGACAAGAAACCGATCAAAGCAGTGGGCGTTTTGCAGATCGGAAGGTAATCGATCGAGATCGACAAGCTCCTCAAAAGTGGGTTTATTAAATGAATCGATCACCCAGTGGCTGCTTGGCTTTGTAATGGTTAGAAAAGCCAATGAGAAGTGGTGAATGTGTATTAACTTTACTGAGATCTTAATAAAGCTTGTCCGAAGGATGACTTTCCCCTTCCTCGCATTGATCAACTTGTAGACTCTACTTTAGGGTGTGAATTGTTAAGTTTTTAGATGCGTGCTCGGGGTACCACAGATTAATATGAATAAAGGCGATGAAGAAAACTTTCTTCATCACTTTATCTGACATTCTTATTATGTAAAGAAGCCATTTGGTCTAAAAATGTTAGTGCAACTTTTCAAAGGTTGATGCACAAAACCTTTAATCCACAAATAGGTCAAAATCTAGAAGGCTACGTTGATGACCTGATCGTAAAGCGACATCAGCATTGGTGATCACATTCGGACCTACGAGACTTTCAATAACTTAGAAAGTATAACCTTAAGTTAAATGCGGAAAAATGTGTGTTGGAGTTTTTACAGTAAGCTTCTTAGATTCCTAGTTTCAGCTAGGGTATTGAAGCAAATCTAGTAAAAATTTTGGCCATCGATCGAGATCGCCCTCCGATCACAAAGCGGATGTCGAAACTAACGGTTGTATGGCAGGCGCTAAGCGTTTCATAGTGCGGTTAGGTGAAAAGGATTACCTTTCTTTAAGCTTCTTGAGCACGAAAGTTTAGTGGACTAAAGAGGCCAAATAATGCTTTTGAAGAACTTAAGAACCTTATGAGTCCCCGTCTTAGTTTCTCCAAGATCGAGAGAGACATTCTTGATTTACGTGTTTAGCAGCCACAAGCGATCGATGGTGTACTAGTTGTAAAGCGCGACAACGTCCAGCGACTAGTGTATTACGTGGCGAAGTCTTACATAGACCAAAGAAATGGTATCCACAGATACAAAAGTTGTTCTATGGTCTCCTTATGGTTTCAAGGAAACTAGGTATTACTTTGAAGCCCACAAAGTGGTCATTACCAGCCCAGAATATCTCCTTGGTCATGTTCTCGAAAGCAGAGAATCATCGGGATAAATAGTAAAATAGGCGATCGAGCTTGGGCGTTTGACCTCCATTTTATCTCACAAACATCAATTAAGTCGGGCAATAGCTGAATTCATTCTGAGAATGCACAAACCACAGACCCACCCAAGGCCCAAGTACAAACTCCACGTTGAGTGGACAATGTACTGCTGCGGTTCCTTGATGCTAAAAGGCTCGAAGTGGAGTTGTCCTAATATCCCCTACTAGAGAACACATCAAATCGCTATTGGTTAAACTTTTCTACTACAAACAATGTGGCGAGAATATGAGGTTTACTAGTAGGACTCTGAAGCGACAAAGCGCTGGGATTCTGATTACTAGTGAAAAATGATTCTCAGCTGGTAGCGAATCAAATAGGGAAAAGTATCAATGCTCTAGTACCAGGTGTCATCTTATTTGGCGAAGTATGGCTTCTGAAAAGCACTTCTTCGATTTTAGATCTAACATATTCTTAGAAAGAAAACTTTATAGCCGTCGGTTGTACGGATAGCCTCAACGAGTCACCGGTCTGCCGGAGTTTTCTTGAGCAACTTGATTCACTTTCGTTGATCGAGCATTAGAGGACATAGATGTTTTACTACGGGTTGTACACAGATCATGATAACATGGATGCTCCATAGTTCGTTGATGGTTGGCCTTTGTTACAATCACGGTAGAGATTGGATGGCGTCGATCTACAATTATTTTCGAGCATAACCTAATTCGAGAAGATGATGTATGAGGTGATCGTCTAGCACAAAAACCAAATCATACACTGAAAGTACCTTGTATAGCGAGGATCTCATAGAGTGTTGATGAGATGCATATCTCAACGGATAGCATTAAGTTCTTGACCAAAATTCATGGAGGAGTGCATGGAGCACATCATTCCTATAGAACAGTGGTAAAGCCTTCAAGCAAGGATACTCTTGCACCAGCGCCCTTTATGATGCAAAGAGTGGTGATGAAGTGCGTACAATGTCGGTTTCATAGTGATAAATACATCCGTAAGCACAAACTTTGCAAATAATTCCTCTTTTTGGCCTTTTGCAACCTAGGGACTAGACATTACAGGACCTTTTCCAAAGTACCGGTGGCAATTTCTTTTGTCATGATTGACACATTCACAAAATGGATGAAGCCAAGCGATTGTTAAAACAACAACTAAAGTGCTAAGATGTTTCTCACAAAAATATGATTACACGATTTGGTGTACCCGATCGTATAATCACATATAACGATGCCCGATTCTCCGGCGGATATTTTTAGGAATTTTGCAAGGACTTAGGTATCAAGATACATTTGCTACATTTATCATCACGAGCAACGGAAGCGATTAGCGAAGCAATGGTATCATAATATAAGGGATCAAGCGATGAGTGTTCGACGATTGATAAAATGGTGATAGCTTAGGTTCAGAGAGCTTTCTTACGTATTATGAGCCATTTGAACCACAACCAATCGTCGGCCGGTAAAACACCATTCTTTTTAGTTTATGGTGCTAAAGCCATGCTTCCTCTAGAACTAAAACTTGGTTACGCTCGAACTAATTATTTCAACAAAAACAATCGGAATGAGCGACGACTTGATGACATCAATTTCCTTAAGAACGATGAAATTAAACCTAATACAATTAGCGATCTACCAACAAGCCATGAGAAAGGTACCACGATCGTAGGTGCAACCTCACGATTATCCTTGTAGGTGATCTAGTTCTCAGAAAAATTCATATCCAAGCAAATCGCAATAAACTTTCTTTCAAGTGGGAAGGTCCATATACTGTGGTTGAAGTTACCCGACCAGGTTCGGTACGATTAGCAATGTCCGAAGCAGGCGAGTTTTACCTAATTCTTGGAACATTGATCAATTGATGCTCTTCCTTTCTTTTTCAATGAGTGTTCTTGTATAATTATTATTTTATATATTTTCCATTCGTATAAAGATGCTCTTCCTTTCTTTTTCAATGAGTGTTCTTGTTTATATATTTGTTATCCGCTACTTTCGTCCAAGATCATTATTGTTTAGGCGCTCGGAGAAGACTCTCATTCTCTCGATATCCTTTTAAAGGATCTCTATTACTCGTTGGCTTAGACTTGATTGCCGTATGCCAAAGCGGTCCTAGTCGTGATCATTGCTTCAATGATTCCATGCGCAACCACGCTCTTTTCTCAAAGAAAAATACAAATATGCAGGGCATTGCACAAATAATTTCATATGATTCCTTATTTGCTTAAGAGTTCGCGATTTACTTTCTTCATTTCAACGTTACATTCTACTCTTGTTTGGCTCTCTGATCGGGATCTGGAAAGCCTCCTAATCGAAGTCTCTCCTCTCACTGCGTGGTCACCTTGCTGGAAGGAGCTTCCTAGCGATGGTTCTTTTCTTAGGATCCTCATTGCGATTGGACTGAGCATGAGCATGTCTTGAGAAATGTTTTCATGTCTTGATTCTTAGCAACCCTTATGACCGATTTTGATAGCGCATATAAACAATGACACTTATTGTTTTATTTTTGCATACTTTCTTATCATCAAAGCAAGTCTTCTATTATCCTCGACCATCATTGGTATTTCAGATATTTTGATTGTGAAAAGATCTAGACTAGTCGAAATCATATCTTGATTTTGACCAAATTGATTTTCTAGTGTTAATTAGATCATTTTTTCAACATAATCGTACATGCTTTATACAATGGTCATAGTCATTGCTCATTTTCTTAGTTCTTTGCTTCTTTAGTAACGTTCATCTACTAATATAAGCGATCGGGATAGGGAATATATGAGTATTTATGAATTTTGCGAAGATATAACACATACTTTATTGATGTTAAAAGGTAAGTTTTATTTACAAAGTCTAAATATTACAATCATTTACTAAATCGAACCACTAGATTGGTTGCTACATGTTGGAGATTCGACTTTATTTCCTCATAACCTTGTCTCCAAGAGGCTTCACTTCCATGAGAAATTTGATCTCTTCTTAATGCGAGCAGTTAAAGTCTTCTTCAATAGCTCCAAGGTGAATAGAGTGGTGGACACCTTCAATTTTTGCCAAGGCAAAACTAACTCCGTTCATAATAGCTTCTTTCATTATTGGACATGGTTCTCTTGAAAGGTCTTCATCACACTTTTGAGATCTTCAAGTGTGGTCAAGAAAATTGATCTTCTCTGCAAGATCTCTTAAAGTGGGCAATTGCGTTACAGAGCCCTAGGTTGAAGAGCATCTTGTTCTGACCTTAACCTTTTCTTCAAGGCTGCTCAAGTTCGACCCTCTGGCCACGCTCAAACTCAAAGCCTTATCTGCTCTTTTTAGTGCTTGAGTTTTCTCTGCAGAGTAGACTAATAGATAAATACACATAATTTGGCAAGGTACACTAGTTAAGTCTACGACGGATACCTTTGATTTTCTTCTCGTAAGAATCAAACACCTCCTTTTGCATGTCGTCACACATGTGATCATTGTTTTTGACTTGGCATTCCTCTTTAAGCTTTACTATCATGGCCTCTTTAGCCACGACCTCTTCTTTCATTTTGTCCAAATATATTAAATATGATAAAGGAAGGAGTATTGGTTAAGAGAGAGGGATAAGGTAGCAAAGAAGGGAAGAAAAGTCAAGAAGAAAGTTCCTACTTTCTAATTCGGTGCTTCTGCTCCAGAGCTTTACTCATTGGATCGGTTCTCAGATCACGACATAATTCTTGATTTTGTGCTACACAAATAGCACACTTCTTTGAGTTTTGTAAACTTTAAAGAAAAATTTTGGCTGCTGTCGTGGATACTTACACGGTGCCACGCCATTATATTTGGCAAAGAGAGTATCATGATCTGTCTTAGCTTGATGGTCGATATTTCCCCAAACCTCATCATGTTCTTTATTCTCGATAAATCGAGGGGGAAAAGGAAATTTGTTATCCTTGGGAGAATTCATCGGGGCCTTAGTGTTTGAGGATCTTTAGCAACCTCCACCTCTCACGAAAGCGGAGGTGGGATTACAACAAAATCTGAACAAGCGCTAGCACTAAAACTGCTCGAGGGCTTCCTCAACCACTCTGTCTTGGGAACTTCTTCTTGAAGAACATCACAGTTAGAAGTTTCCTTGACCACTTCATCTCGAAGCTTTTTCTGAGGAGTGTCACGGTCGGAATCAGCGGAATACCGGAAGATCTAGGCGAAAGAAGAAAGGAAATTCATGATTTTAACATATCGAAATATCCAAGGTACATATTTACATAACTTTTTTGTACATAATTGGTCAATTCTATGGTCTTAACCTTGAAACATGCTGAGTAAA